>VXAV01007151.1:29445-43057 GCA_013399715.1 Alectura lathami | reverse complement strand
CAAGTTCTGCCACCTACCAGCTGAAAATGCAGGACTGTGCCATCATCACAAGTCACTCATTTCATTAAAAATATGAGACTGATAACAGGGAATGCAGATAAATACTTACTTAGCCCTAAAATTTTTGTCAAATTAATTGTTGTTGCTGTTGTTGTTTTCTGTGCTTTGTGGATTATTATAAAAACACACATCTGGGGAAAAAAAAAAAAANAAAAACACACATCTGGGGAAAAAAAAAAAAAAATGAGGTTCATTTTTAATAGGTACAACAACAGCTGATTGAACAATATCTTCTAGCTGTTTTTACCATCAGATGTTGCTTCTCTGTTCCTTTAAGGTATTGACTATAAAGAACAAAATGCTATAGACTATTGTGAAGATATGGGTCTTCATTAATTGCTTCCTTTGCTTTCTATATGTGTGTGTAAAAATCCCATGACTATGCCCTTACTTTAGCCTTCCATAACATTTTGTACTCCTTCTGCACAGATGTAAATGACTATTTAAAGTGTATGTCAGAACAGGTGCCAACGTCTGCTTTAAACATGGCCATTAAAAAATACAAATGAGTCTGTTGAAGTCATGGATGCTCTTTATATTCAGGGTACTGAATCAAGTCCTTAATTTGCTTATGGATTTTATTAGCTACAAAGAAATATTTCTCTTAGCTATAACTTAAGAAAAAATAAAGTGCTTCAAATATAAATGCCTTTGTTTGCATTCTTTTAATGTCTTCATTGGTTTAAATCAGTTGAAGCATGGTATAATTACAAGCCAACAGACAGACCTTGTAAATTGCTAGTGAATAATCACCCTTCTGATAGCCTCTTCTACCAGAACTCATGGTTGTGAACTAACAAAGCCATGCGTCTCTTGTTCACTACCAGCACTTCTATTAATTGGAAAGGTGCATGCTCAATAACTTCTGTAGTAGCATTCAGAAATTACATTAAATTGCCAAAAAGATGTTCCAGCCACTGTAATGCCATGGTTCAGTTGTGCATCCTCTAGACCTGAACTCCAGCAGGGGAAAATACAGAGCAATATTGCCATGATGAACAGCTAATAGCCTGGTCCAACCAGAAATCCTTAAATACAGACTTTTCCTCTCAGGAGGAGGCCTGTCATGTCTGTGCATGGGCCTGCTGGTGTGAGCTGGGGACTGAAAATAAAACAAGTATATTCAATATCAATCACTGAGAAGTGAATAAATTAAAGCATCCTTGATAATGCTGTACCTCAATTAACAGTCAAATACACCACATTTTCTGTTCTCTGCCTTCCATCTGAGGCATACCACGCAGTGATTTCATGTGGGGCCAAGCGGCCACATCAGTCTACTAGCCTTTAACTAATCAAACATAAAAAAATAATGGTCATAACAACCATTTGAGCTAAAAACAAACAAGCAAACAAACAGAAACAAAAAATATAGAATTTACAATAATATATTCTGCTGAATTTACTATTTCACTACAAACACAGAAAAAAAAAAAAAAAGGTTTGTTCTAATAAATTAACTATGTTTATTCAGTTATTTTGTCTAGTTTTGTCTAGTGCATTCCTCCTCAATTGTCATTTTTGAAGACAGTCTCGGGGGTAAATAGTTACAAAATAAAGACAACAGATGTACCCATAGTAGAAGTAATAAAATGGATTGTATTGAACAGAAATTGCTGCTTTTCCTCCCTGTCCAATATTCCAAAAAGTAGGCCCCTACTTCATTTTTCCTTAGCCATTAACATAAATCATCTTGAGCTTAATGGGGAGGAGTCAAGAATTTTATTATTTAAATAGATCTAAATGAATAGCATAGTGACAGTAGTAATAGCACTAGAAAATTTTCCAGTTTCATTTACTGTCAGCCTATCTTCCCTCTGGGCATAAATTATTGGGAACACATCTTTTAAAGCACACTGAGATTCAAAGAATGCATGCAGATGCTTATTGCTTAAGACTAAATTTAATCACCTCCTGCTAGTGACCATTTGGCAGCTTCAGGAAAGTTTTCTCCAGAACTGGCTCTCTGAAGCCAAACTAATAAAGTGCTAATTAAAGAAACTACATGGAAGACATGAACACTAGGAGCCTGGAGTAATTGGCTACAAAAAAAGACAGAGCTGAAACACATTACTTTCTCTGCTGCTCCTGATTAGGCTCTAATTCAAATATCAATATTTCACTGCACGTCAAAGTGCTTTTGGGAAAGATCTCAGGCTTTCTCCATGGAGTAGAGGGTCTGCTATAAACAGTGGTACCAATGCTTAAGGAAAAAATTCTATATTTAATCCCATGCTACCATCAAGATAACACTTGTGGCAGTCTGGACTGTTCACAGAAAACTTTTAATTCCACAGTGGTGAGTCAGAGATCAGAAAGAAATGAAGGAAAACCAACCATTAAAGAATAATAAAAAAAAAAAAAAAGGCAAAAAAGAAAGCTCTGGAATTGAAACCGTCTCCCGTCTCCCAAGCCTGTCACTACTGAAGAGCAATTAATCTGAGAAGCCTTTCATCTGCCTTGCAGGCAAGCTGGAAAGAACACCTACTGGCATTTTCCTGAAGAAATGGGCAGCACAAAAGTGAAAGTCTCTTCCTTTATTTTATTTGAAATAGATTTTATTGTTGATTTCCTCTCGAGTATCATAAACTTAACTTTGATTGCATGAGCTGAAGTATAATTTCATTCTTCTTGTAGTTGCTGCTGTATCTCAGTATAATTCCCTGTTTTTTCCTGAGAACAAATCAATTGTCTCATCTAAACTTATTCCATGTTTGAAGCTGGAAATTACACAACTAACAGCACAACTACCCCCTTAATGATTCATTGGAGCCAAAAATATTTTATATATAACAATACTGCTTTACACTTAACACACTATCAAGCTGCTTCCTCATATATATAGCCATCCACATAGGCATATGAATTTAACAAAATATGGACCCCTGTTCAACAAAGTACTTAAACATAATTAACACATCTGCTCAACAAACCTAGGTGAGCACAAGTACAATTAGAGAAGAACTCCCATGCTACTCAAGACATTATGAAAATAAGATAACTCTTAATTATATAAGTCAAGAAGAAATGTTGTTTCCGATGTTTTTCAATGAACTATTTTAGATAGAATAGTACTGTATATTAGGAATATATCACAAAGAAAACAAAAACCGCAGATGTCTAAAATTATGTCAGTCATATTTTGTTATGCTTGGTAAAGCAAATACTTTTCTAGTTTAACAACAGATACTTTTAGATCAAATAACTCTTTAAAAAAAAAATAAATAAATGAATGGAAACCTTGAATCCAAACTGCATGTCAAAAAATATGCAAAGCCTACTCAGATAAATCATTAATCACAACCATTAAGAAAACATTAACAAGAGTAGAGAGCTTTCTAATGCTTCTAGAAATCATAGTGCTAATGTTTGTTTTAATATATTCTGTGATTATTTTACAGTTGTTCAAGTCTGGTTTAACATCAAGTATTTCTCAGATATTAATGTCTTAATTATGCTCCTTGATTCTGACAGAAAGATTTAAATCTATTTATATATATGGAAAGACCCCTCAAAAATACCTGTTGACAATTTCATTAAGTGAGTAGGCATTGCAAATCCCCACAATTTTCTTATATGTTATGATCTGAGAATGTCACTCATTTTCATTTTTGTATTTAAATAAACACAGGATCCTTAGAACACAACTTCCACACCAAAAGATAGAAATGAATACAAAGTACAAATTTTGAGCTTTATAAAATATCAGCTTTGAGTGAACTCTGATGGTTGCTATGACTCATCTATTCTACAGGTTTGTATCTCGATAAATAATTCAGCTTTTGTGATAAACAAGAACATTTTCATGAATTTAACTCCTTACAAAATTATTCCTACATTTGTAACTCCCATTAAATACTTTTGGATGAGTCAGGGGGACATAATATATCATAATGGCATGCCCATAAGTATCTGTGTAAGTGTCCAGAAGATCGAAACATTACTGAGTTTCATAAACCTGTGTCTAATTCTCTTCTTTCGTATTTCCTGACCCTAATCCTTTTATATTTTGTACAGAATACAGTGTTTATTGGTATTCCATCTCCAAAGTGAGTGTCCTAAACTACCAGCCCAAGGAATCTCCCACAATATTACACTCCAAGTGTATTATACTTTGTTAGTGTATTATTATTAAATTATACTTAAATAGCTCTTGATGCTGGAATAGCTACTAATCCCCATTGAGAGGTAATCCCCATTGAGAGGTAATCCCCACTGTTGCAGTGATAACTTCTTTCTGTACAACAGGACAAGGATTTTGTTTTGGGAAGCTAATTGGATGTAATTGGATGTCCCCTTGTCGCAAGTCAGATAGTCCTAATGCCCATGCATTAGCTTGATGGTAGTATGCAATGAGAGAATGGAGAAGGAAGTAAGGCTCTGTCTTTCACAATAGCGCTGTCTTACATTTCTTAATGCAGGTGGTAAAGCCCCTGTGTATTAATCAGACAGGAGGATTCTGCTGTGAAAGCTGGATTAGGTTTAACATGAGAGTTTGTCAGATTCCACCCAAAAAGACTGAATATTCTGATAGTGAGGGCACTCTTCTGAGAAGTGGGAAACATGAGTGTAAATTGTTTCAGGAAGAGGAGGGAATTAAATATGGATCTCAGACTGAGAACCTGTGACAAAATACCTGTCTTTCACGATCATTATTCTTCCATATTTCTGCTGACGTGTAATATACAGTCTGATCTTCAGTAAAATGCTGCCTGAAGTTTAGAAAGAAGTTTTCAAGAGGAAGGAACTCCCAAAATTGTAAGCAGGGTTTCAGTGAAGCTATTTGCCTCTCAGTATTTCATTTTGGCAAGTGAATCAAAATATTTATTAGTTTCTCACCTTGACTTGTAAAAGATAACACATTTATACCACCTTTTTTGCTACACCTTGAATACTTTCTGTGGAAGAGTTGGGTATAAAACAGAGAGGAAGCATAGAAGGGGGGCAACCTAGAAACAGCAGAGCAAAGTACATTTTAACACACTGGATCTGGTGAGGTAAATTCCAATGAAAGTATTTTTCACACTGTATAAATACTTGTTAGTTTAAGGAGAGCATTTCTTTCTCTTTACAAGAAGTATATACATTTGTAATGGTGACCTCATGATTACCAAAATACTTCAGCACTACAAAGGCAGATGCAAGCAACTCTCAAGCACTATCCCAGATCATATTATAACTTTATTTGGCATCAGACTCAAAATAAATTATTGTTGCAAGAGTGTGAATGTTTAATGTGAATAGATGACTATGACACTATTTTTTTTACCAAGCCAAAGTTGGCACCTCCCTTCACTTCCCTATCAGTAATAATAAATGTGGGATTTAAGACCAGTAGCCTTTTAATTTTTTCTCTGTTATTATTTCGCCCTTCTGTCTCTTTGTACAGCTAAGGCTGAATCCCAGTCACTTAGCTGAATTATAGTCACCTTAAAGATTAGGCCAAGCTTGTAATTCTCCTGACATACAAATCTCAGGAGAATACATAAACTATATGTAATAGCTTACCTTTAGAAATTACCATAAGAAGGAGATAATAAAGCGAAAATGAGAGTAAGAAAACTATCAATGTTCTTGATAATTATGGAGACTGATGACGAGTGCTGTTCCTCAGGGATCAGTACTGGGACCAATGCTGTTTAACATCTCTGTTGGCGACATGGATAGTGGGATTAAGTGCACCCTCAGCAAGTTTGTGGACGACACCAAGCTGTGTGGTGCCGTTGACATGCCAGAGGGAAGGGATGCCATCCAGAGGGACCTGGATAGGATTGAGAGATAGGCCCATGACAAGCTCATGAAGTTCAACAAGGCCAAGTGTAAGGTCCTGCACCTGGGTCGGGGCAATCCCAAGCACCAATATAGGTTGGGCCGAGAATGGCTGGAGAGCAGCTCTGAAGAGAAGGATTTGGGGGTGTTGGTTGATAAAAAACTCTGCATGATCTGACAATGTGTGCTTGCAGCCCAGAAGGTCAACTGCATCCTGGGCTGCATCAAGAGGAGCGTGACCAGCGTGGCGAGGGAGGTGATCCTGCCCCTCTGCTCTACGCTGGTGAGACCCCACTTGCAGTACTGCATCCAGTTCTGGGGCCCCAAATGCAAAGAGGATATTGAGCTGTTGGAGGGGGTCCAGAGGAGGGCTGTGAAGGTGATCAGAGGGCTGGAGCACCTCCCCTGTGAAGGCAGGCTGAGAGAATTGGGGTTGTTCAGCCTGGAGAAGAGAAGGCTCCAAGGGGATCTGATAGTGGCCTTCCAGTACCTGAAAGGGACCTACAGGAGAGCTGGGGAGGGACTCTTTAGAAGAGCGTGTTGCAAGTGGATGAGGGGTAATGGCTTTAAGTTGAAAGACTGTATATTTAGAGTAGATATTAGGAAGAAATTCTTTGCTGTGAGGGTGGTGAGGCACTGGCACAGGTTGCCCAGAGAGGCTGTGGATGCCCCCTCCCTGGAAGTGTTCAAGGCCAGGCTGGATGGGGCTCTGAGCAGCCTGATCTGGTGGGAGGTGTCCCCGCCCATGGCAGGGGGGTTGGAACTAGATGATCTTTAAGGTCCCTTCCAACCCAAACCATTCTATGATTCCATGATTATGTGAAGAGTATAATAGGGTTATATTTACTGGGTTACAGAAAATAGTATGTAAAGAGGAGAAGGAAAAGATTTCTTTTTTTTTTTTTTTTGCTTTCCAAAATAAAAATAAAGAATAACGCTATATATATCGTTGAAATATCCAAAGAAAGATTGCTCTGCCTTTCTCTGTGTTTTTGTGTTTTCTTTTTTTTTTTTTTTCTAAACTTATGTATGAAATATCAGAAAAAATTGCACAAAACAGACCAAGCACATGATTGTTCTCATCACAGTTAATATTATAAGTCTCATTGACTTCAGTGGGAGCAGCAACACATTCATTAAAATCAAATTGTATGTTATTTTTTATTTCAAACCAACACATTTATTAAAGCATGCTCTTTTAATGATATGTATACCTGGTAAATACAAAAACTGAAATACAAAAACACCACTACTAAAAGTAAAAATACTGCATATAATCATCTACAAACAGACTGGATTTTCAAACTCTGCTATTATGCACAGATGCATTTCAAAGAATTATAGAATCATAGAATGGCTTGGGTTGGAAGGCACCTCAAAGATCATCTAGTTCCAACCCCCCTGCCATGGACAGGGCTGCCAACCACTAGCTCACTAGATCGAACTGCCCAGGAACCCATCCAGCCTGGCCTTGAACACAGCCAGGGATGGGGCAGCCACAGCTTCTCTGGGCAGCCTGTGCCAGCGTCTCACCACTCTCTCAGGGAAGAATTTTTCCTAACATCCAACATAAACCTCCCCTCTTTCAGTTTTAGTCCATTACCTACCTGTGTAAAAGATCAGTCCCCCTCCTGCCTGTAAGCTCCTTTTAAGTATTGGAAGGCCGCAATGAGGTCTCCCTGGAGCCTTCTCTTTTCCAAGCTGAACAATCCCAACTCCCTCAACCTTTCCTCAAAGGAGAGGTGCTCCAGCCCTCTGATCATTTTGGTGGCCCTCCTCTGGACCTGCTCCAACAGCTCCACATCCCCTCTGTACTGGGGGCCCCAGGCCTGGACACAGCACTCCAGGTGAGGCCTTCCAAGGGCAGAGTAGAGGGGGACGATCACCTCCCTCTCCCTGCTGGCCACCCCTCTCTTGATGCAGCCCAGGATGCCATTGGCCTTCCTGGCTGCAAGAGCGCAATGCCAGCTTATGTCCCGCTTTTCGTCTATCATTTCTGGCATCAGTCAAGACAGGATACAGAATACATTTGGTAATTTATCTCGTATTAACTGTATAATAAATATAAGCAGCAGATACAGACTAGATTAACAAAACATTTAATAGTGTATGTGATTCTTAGTGTGTCTGAAATAAAGGAAAAAATGCTACTCAAATATTTATAATTGGGTCAGTTATGTGATGTTTCTAGTCACTTTTGAACCTTTAAATTGTCCCTGAATGGATGACATGCCTTTCAAACTAGTCATGAAGGGATGTGGACATTCTATGCAAGATAGTTGCATGACTTTTTTCCCTTGTCTCTTTCAACATCTTTTAGTAGTAATGATAAGATTGGAAAAATTTTTTGCACATCATCCTTATTTCTTCTGCCATAAAATTCACTTGGAATCAGTAGAATTAGACTTCAGATTACTTAACTCTGTAGTCTTTAATCTATTTCTCAAAAAACATGCCCCAACACCAATTATTTTTGTTTTACATATTAGAGTATGAATTATGATCAAGATCTACAAATTTCATATGTGCCAAGATTTTTTTTTTCCTTTTTTTTTTCTGCAATACAGTTTTGGGCAAATCTGTTCATATCAACAGTGTATCTAGATATATAATGAAGTAATCATTTGGGTAAAAATATTTAATGTGAAATTTTTTTATGATATTTCTGTATTAGTACTGCACATACAAGTTTTGACCTCCTGTGCTTTGCCATGCATAGAAAGGTCTGCTGTTGTATGTCCTAAATGTAATGTTTTTTTTACAGTGGCAATGTTAATTTGTAGTACAGATGTTAATGCTATACTCAATGAATTGGAAGTCTCTGAGTGGCTTCAGAGAGAGCATACAAAGAAGAATGTACAGTTTTTATTAAGTTTAGTACTGATTCCAGTTGACAGATAATTGAAAAATGTATCGCTTTAAGTAGAATTAGAACACTACATATCAGTTCTTGTGCATTCTCAGATAAAATCTTATATGATACTGATAATAAAGGCATAGTTCAATCACTATTAAAGTAATTATTCATAAACTCTTGGGCTTTGAGAAGAAATTATTTCTCCACAGGAGAATTGCCTGCAGTGCAGTTAAACTGAAATATAAATGAAAAATATTATGCTACCTTTAATAATCAATTATCAGTCTCAAAGTTAAAAGAGAAATGTTCTTTTCCAGACGACGGAAGGCAGGTGTTCACTTAACTAATCCTTACAGTGTTTAATTTCCTTGTTTTACCTCCTTTTATTTATTTTATCTGCTGTATTCCCCATTCTCTTTTTCCATTCCATATTTTCCCAGCGTAGCACTTATGACTGTGTCCTCTAAGAAGCTTCTGTTTCTCCCAAAGCAGAGAATTTTGCTGAGAGTGTGTAAATCACTTTCTCTTGTGTAATTCATTACAGAGCATTACCATGTGATGCACAATATGAAACCACAGGGACGTAATGTTTCTGTTCTTTCTAGAACTATCCGTATTGAAAGATCTGAAAAAATACAGATCTTCCTGTAGTTTAATCAGTCTCAACCACAGGCAGTCCACATTGGGTGTGAAGCATGGGACTGCTTGCAACTGCGTGCCCTGCATGCAACAGGACTCATTAATGTCTGTATCTTCATTTTGCTTCCAAGCAACACTTAAGTTCACATCTTGGAATAGTTTAGATATCAACAACAAGCAAATATTCCAATTTTTCAATAATTTTACGTTGTTGACCAGCATTCATATGAGATTGCCTTGACAGACCATAAATGAACAAATTAAATTAGTTACAATGACTGTAAACATCTGTAAAATATTATTGACACATCCACAGCAATTAAATATCTTAGCAATGAAAAATACAAAGACTTAATGAAGAAGTTCACTCATATGGAAGCAAGAGTGCCGTGACCGAACAACAGAAGCTATTGAAAAATATGCTGACATGGGTCAGGCTAAGAAGATACTGCAGAAGAAACCAATATTGGAGCCAGTAATGGGCATACTTGTGGCCATGTTAAAAAATTTCTTTGTCTCTTGACGTATTGTGCAGAAAAGGAGATCAGCCGGGCTTTAAAAAGACCAAATTGGCTCTAGGATAGGAGTAAAGACAGGAAAAAGAGGGTGTGGATGGTGAAAATTATAAGTACGTTCTATTATCTAATTACCTATTTAGACTTACTGAAGTGAGAAACAAGTTTGTAATGAAGGAATAAAAGACAGTCATATGAAGGCCCAGATGCAGCACTGCTGCCAAAGTGGGTTATCTCTCAGTTCAGCCTTTTGGTAGCACCAATTTCTTCCCAGTCCAGAAACCTCTTTACCCCTACAATCCAGAACTGATCTCCTTCAGCCCTTCTAGAAATGTCTGTCCAGGCTTCCTCTTCACACAGCACTCATAATGGTGAAATGCAGAACTGCAAAAGTCATTGGCCTATGTGCATCAAAAGACAGAATTTTCTTTTTATTCTCATGGGAAAATAACAATAATGAAGAGAGGACATTGCTTTTACTACATAAAATCTCTTCATGAGAATTAGCTGTGAAGGAAAGGCTTGAACCAGGGAATGTAGCCGTCAGCTATTGCAATCATCACTACATACAATTCCCTTAAAAAGTGGTCAACAAAAATCATCTCAAAAGTGGGTTGCTTTCTTGTGCTAACTATGCTGTTTGGAAAATAATTCATGAATGTCACTGACTAGATATTTAGAAACCATTCTGCATACGTATTCATGGGCAGTTAAGGGTAATATATTCTTGTTCCAGCGTAGTCTTTTAGTTTATATAACTCTCTGATGTTTGCTCCTCTGAGGTATTTATAGGGAACTTTCAGCTGGGTAGGGTCAGTCAAATACTTTTAGTCTCTTCCAATGAGATTTGTTCTTTATAATCACAGTCATCCTAGGAGCCTTTAGCTGCATCTGTTTCTCTATGAATTTATCTTTCTAGAATACCACAGATACACTGCTGTTTGGTACAATACCTGTAAATACCTTTCAACCTTCTAGTTGAAAAAAACTCATTTGACATATCATAGGATTGCATTAGGTTCAAAATTCCCAACTGCTGCTGTGGGGAATTATAGAAGAAATACTGGCATTAATAATTCATGTATTCATTATAAATGTACTGACCATAATGGAATATTTTAGTATTAACGCTAATATCCAGAGGATTGCTCTCTAGTGAACCAAGTGCATCAGTTAAAGTGTCCATGAAATGAAAAATCATTCAGTCTGAAATTCAAGCATTCCGCCTCTCAAATGTGTCTCCAATTCCTAACTTTAACCTTCATCCTCTGTTCTGATCCCTGCTTATTTGCGATTGAGCATGTGATTTAGGTATTCAGCCTCTCTGATTTCCATAGAACTGATTTTATTTTGAAACAGAAGACAGCATTTCTATCAACGTCTACAGGACTGAGTAACTTTTTTCTGTGAAATGTTCTGGTACTGGAAGAGCTGGAAAAAATTAGTCAATGAATACAATAAGTAATTGTGCAACACTTCATGAGCACTTGAAGAAGTGGTAGCTATCCTGTTCCCAAAATCACGGCAGATACCAGGGCATTGTTAGCTCTCATTGCAATTTAAAATCTAACTTTTGCCAAGTATCTCTTATGGGCAGTAGCACACTTCAGTGATGTCCACTCTGACAAGGAGAACTATGTAGAGTTGTAGGCTGTGGCCTACAAGAAGCTGTTGAAGAGATATCTCTAGTCATGTTAGAGCAACTCTTTGTGCTCTTTTCTCTTAAGTAACCAAAGATCAGAACAAATACATTAAACAGAATGAGTTGCTATCAAAACAAAATCTCCTTTCTGTTCTATTACTTTGATTTCATTCATTTCAAAATACATGTTCATTAAAATAAATTTAAATTTGATGTGCATTAAGGTCTCTTGGATCCTCAATAAAATGTACTAAGCAAGTGCTTTTTGTATTTCTGATCAGATTTAGGGGATTCCAGGCAAAGTTTGCAACGGAAGAATTAATATTGTAAAACTTAATAGCCTGAGTATGTTCACAGCAAATCACTAATTGTAACTCAGTGGCTGTTTTAAACTGTATCTATTAGCCAGGAAAGCTGATGAAACAGGAAGGCTTCCTGTGAAAAACCATCACATAAATCCATTTCCACTGAGCTCAGGTAGCAGGGACGTCCATGATATTTATCTCTGTGCACAGACTGAATATCTAGATATTCGCTGTCAAACAATATGTCCATATGAAAGCAACCAATACTTATGTCTGTAAAATACATACACGTGAATGCTACAGCTTTTGTTTTTTTCAGCTGTTACTTGAAGGCATCGTGTACTCTCATAACCACAGACTTGTTAAGAAGACAGATATCTACAACAGAAACATGCTGCCTGGATATGTAGAGATGGGATCAGGAAAGCCAAGGCACAGATGGCTGCAATGTGAAAAACAAACAAACAAACAAACAAAAAATAACAAGAGATTTAATAGGTCTATTAGTAAGAAGAGAAAGGCCAAGAGCAGTGTACCCTTGAAGGGAGAACTGGCAACAATAGGCATGGAGAAGGCTGAAGCACTCAACATGTTCTTTACCTCAGCCTTCACTGGCAGTCAGGCTTCCCACATCTCTGAACCTCTAGGCAGGAGCTGAGGATAAAATCCCTCCCACTATAAGCAAACAGCAAGTATGAGACCACCTGCTGAAACTGAATGTGTAAAAATCTATGGGGCTTGATGACATGCATCCCAGAGCCCTGAAGGATCTAGCTGATGAAATTGCCAAGCCATTCTCCATCATATCTGAAAAGTCTTGGCAGACACGTAAAGTCCCTGGTGACAGGAAAAAGGGAAACATCACTCTCATTTTTAAGAAAAGTAGAAAGGAAGACTCAGGGAACTGCAGACCAGTAAGCCTCATCTCTGTGCCTGGGAAGATCATGGAACAGATCTTTACGGAAGAAATATGAAGGCACATGCAAGACGAGGAGAAGACCCCAGCACAAGAAAGATGTGGAACTGCTGGAGTGAGTCCAGAGGAGGGCCACGAAGATGATCAGGGGGCTGGAGCACCTCCCTTATGAAGGCAGGCTGAAAGACTTGGGGTTGTTCAGCCTGAAGAAAAGAAGGCTCCAGGAAGACATCATTGTGGGCTTTTAGTACTTAAAGGGGGCTTATAAACAGTAGGGAGACTGACGTTTTTCATGCTTGATAGTGATAGGGCAAGAGGGAATGGTCTTAAACTAAAGGAGGGGACATTTAGATTAGATGCTGGGCGGAAATTCTTTGCTCAGAGGTGAGACACAGGAACAGGCTGCCCAGAGAAGCCATGCATGCCCTATCCATGGAGGCGTTCAAGGCCAAGGCTGAATGGGGGCCTGGGCAACCTGATTTAGTGGAAAGTGTCCCTACCCATGGCAATGTGTTGGAACTAGACGATCTTAAAAGTTCTTTGCAACTCAAGCCATTATATGGTTCTATATTTCTAGGATTCTGTGATTCTGTGTAGAAAGATGTCATTATTTATTTCCTATTTGTCTGTGGAAATTCAATTAAATTCTTTATACTCAGCTCTCAGGCAATATTTTACCATTTTGTGATACTATTTGCTGAATTGTAACTTTACAAATTGCCTGTGCCTTTTATCTAAGAAAATGGTAAATAAAGAGAATTTGATCATGCAGTGCAGAAAACTGCAAAGAAAAAAGAAGGTAAAATACTGTTACCTCTCAGAGGTACAATCTTGTATTATATCATGTAAAACTGCTGAAAAAATGATTAGCATAACACTTCTACTTGTTTTCCCTAAACAGCGTTTCCA
>VXAV01007150.1:0-11943 GCA_013399715.1 Alectura lathami | reverse complement strand
AGAAAAAAAAAAAAAAAAAAAAAACAACAATTTAACAGCATGCAAAAACTACATCAAGAGTTTACTGCCATGTCCTCTACAAGAGGACAGCGTAAGTGTGAATAAAATCATCCTCTTAAGCAGAAAGGTGTGAATTCCTTCACTAAAGTTGTCAGATTACTGATACACCACTTTTCTGATCACAGGTCTCCTCTAGTTTACCACGCACAGGAAATAACACAATTGACTTATCTTTGTGATTCTACCAGATTACATGTTGTACCACGCACCTTGGAAACTGGCAAAAAAATCTTTACCTTTTTTACGATTCTACAAAATAACCATGACATGTATTATTTGTAAATAAATCCTCATGTGAGTTTCCCATTTTTGCTTTGACTAGAATTTTTTTTTGGCATTCTTATAGCATAAATTCTACCTTGTCAAAATAGCAGATAGCACAAAAGCTCACCTAAGAAAGCAAGCAAGTACTGGGAAGCACAGCACATGTGGAAGATGGCTGCAAACAATGCCTCTAGGATGTAAAACTCCTCTTGTGTCCAAGGGAAGCAAATAAGCCGCACTAACTTACAATAAAAATATAATCAGATCAATCAGATCGTTGCATCAGAATGCATGTTTGTTCATTCACTTTACACTACCATAGTATCTTCTTCTCTGGTCACACTGCAAACCAAATTATTCACACACAAAATTTAAAATGTTTTCTGATAGCCTTTTAGAAATTCTTCCAGAAATCAGGTCTTTTGTTTGTTTGTTTGTTCTCCTTACTGCTGATATGTACTGTCTTTAACAATAAGTGTGAGAGGTGTCTATCAGGAGCAGTTGAGTGTTCAGGCAGTTGAAATGGCTTTCTGCATGGAAATGTATTCTGGACTAAAGCTCATGTGAAATGAAGGAACCACTAAAAGAGCTGTCATGATAGGGGAAATAAAATTATATGATTGAAAAGCAATTAATTACAGTAAGTTTGCAGAATGAATGATAGCTATCAAAGCTTATCAAAAACTATATTTCAGAATTTCATGTATTTCTATATTTAAAAAAAAATGGTAGCACATGGATGGGCTTTGTGAGAGAAGTCAGAAGTTTCATCCTGGCTCACGTCAGCAAGATTATTAGCAATTATGAGTAACTCCTTGTTGAGCTGTATGAAATGAGTTGGTGAATGAATTTTGTAGTAAGCTCATGTCCATGTCACTGGTACAATTGCCAGCAGTATAGACAGACTTAGCTGAAGAGGTCTGAAAAGGTAATTATTCTCATAATCCTACAGGGATGAAATCAATTCAGGACAGAAGATGGCTGTGCAATTGCTGCTTCTTGTGTGGACCTTCTATGTTTGTCAACCTGGCTAGACAGAAAAATCAGAAGCTTAAACAAAAGAAAAGGAAATCAGGACATGGGAAAAATAAGTAGCACTAAATCTTCTCCAGGAATATTTCTTGAGATCTGGCATAGGTTGGTATGTTCATTCTCTGTCTGACTACCCAGGCATACAAATTGTCAAACAGAGGTATTGCAGTATTTCCCTGTATGGAACTGTACAGATACAGAACAAGACAACTGAATGCTTCCCCACCACTGCTAACCACACCAAGAGGCAAAAGCACTACAATTAGATTTCTGCAGGCTTCCATAACAGAGTAATGAGACACCACTCTACCTATAAATGGGTGCAAGGCAAGAGAAAGGAAGAGTCCCTCTTTACCTCGCACTACCGCCCATAATTCCTGTGTCCAAGTCCCATCTTGTGAGAAGATGCCAAAGCAGCTCTACAATTAAGAGCTGAATTTTCAAAAGTGCTGTTAGGGTTTGAAGCTGTAATATTTTTATACTTTTATAAAAGATACAGGGAGTTTATATGGTAGCTTGCAGGCATTCTATTATTCTCACTAACAAAATGGACAGAAGACAGGGATATAATAAATATATGCTGGCTCTACTGATCAGGAGAAGCTTTATCAGTCAGCTGGGGCACATCTGGGAGAAAAGTCACTCAGGTGCATCTCTAGCATCCCATTCAATTAACATACCATTAAAAATGGTTTGTCCCTGTTCAGCCTGCTGCGTTACCTGATAAGTCAACATATTTAAAATGTATATTTAAATGCAGAAAACAGTGAAACATTTTCTTTGTGAAGCAGAAAACAAGCCCCCTTTACAGGTATTTTAAAGCATTAAAAATAATTGTGCTTTACAGGCTGCTTAACAGATCTATCACACTGATCTTTTACTGTATATTTATAAATTCCTTCAAGGAAAATGAAATAATTTCCTTAAAGGAAGTGCACACAAAATTATGCAAAACATATTCAAATGGGTTTATAAAAATTACATCTAAAAAATTCACATTTACACCTCAAAAACAGGTAACTTGGAATTTACTATTACAAATTCATTGTATGCTCATGTATTTTATACCAGTAAATGTGTATTTCATATAAGCCTGCCACACTTTCTGATGTGTGCTGGGTGTGATGGTATTTCAACAGCAGTGCTGAGAACAGACTAAATGGTTATGAGGCCTGATCCTAGCCCTCCCCTAGGTGTTGAAGACTGCAGCAGAATAGAAGGCCTGTACAGGAAGAATTACTATGGATAATTCTCAGATGTGTAATTTAATAAAGCTATAAACTAGTTAAACCTGGTAACTCGTTGTCTTTCTAGTGTGTAAGACAAATGGTGCAACTCCTTCAAAGGACTTTACCTCTTTTTGTCACTCCACTTCCAAAAATACCACTGGATGTAACATCCTCTCAGTATCCTTGCACATGGAACGCTTCTTCATTTGTTTTCATGCCTAGCTGTTTGTTGTAATTCAAGCACAACACCAAAATACAGGCTTCACTGTGTTGACTTCACAAAATGTTGTGAATTATTTCTTTATTTCTTTAATAATCTCTTAATACTAATGTTTAAGCATGCTTTGGTTTTCTTCCCCTTTTCCTTAACATGCTCCTCCCTCCAGTCCCTTTCTTTCAGTACTGATACACAATCATTCTGTTGTATCCCACAGTCATATGCAACCTTCATGCTAAGTCTTAAGAAGAGACAGATGATGCCAATACTTTCTGTGAGTTGGAAAAATTTTCTACTTTCTCAATCATATGGATTCTGAAAACAAAACAGACCAAATACACACCCAGCATCTTAGATACGCAGGGTGTTAGGAGGCAATTCCATACCTATTTCATCGTCTAACAAGGCTCTATTCAGCGATAGCCATAGCTACACACTGGTCTGGGGAGTTCTAACTCACCTTCCATGAATTTTCCCTTCTTTCTGAACTGACTCAGTGAAGGGCGATATGCTCTATAATCAAAGACCCTCCAAAACAAGGCATGTGATTATACCTGTCCAGCCCAGAAATCATTAAGATTCTTCTGTTTCCTTTGAGCACACACTGAGTGTGTGTCCGTGTGTCTATACCTGGAGGCTCTCTTCTAACCATCCTTAGTCACAGAACTTCAGATGAAAGGTGAGTTGTTTCCTCTTTCTATAGCAATCAGTCTGGATGAATGTTGATACAGAAGTGTATTTTCTTTTGTGTACAGAGCTGACAATGTAAAAGCATCTTTGTTATTAATCTGATTACTGCTAAGCTTGTAAAGATCTGAATATGTGAACACCTTCACAAGAAAAAATCCTTCATGTTTGTAATTTGTATCCAAATTAAGCAGTCTGCTCTGTAGTTACCAGAACTGTAATAAAATTCCAGAAACACAGTCACTTGCAGCTAATTCCTGTAAGGCATACAACCATATGCATTTCTAGAAAGCTTGAAGGTATCCAACTGCCAGCTCAGAGTATGCCTCTCAGCCAGCTGTTCCCCAAAGGGATGCCACGGTTTTAAAAGAGCTTTAAAAAACATGCTCATCCCCTGATGACATGCTGTAGTACTGGTGCCTCTGGTGCTCTATCAGTAAATGCAGCAGTAACTTATTTGCTTCTTACTGGCTTCCGAGTGGATACACACCCCAGGGAGGGAGCTTTGCAAAGCACAATTATTTTAAAATAGAGCCTGAGCTTTACAGTGAAGGGTTGCCAGTGGTTAAGGCAGCAAGAATGTCTTGTTGATGCTGGGGGCTCAGCCTCCTCCAGCCACTTGGGGTTGAGCTTCTTCCTTGCTGCAGACTGGGGACATGCAGGAAACCTCATGCAATCCAAGCTATAAGGATGACATCCTTTTAAACATACAAGTTTCCTGATAAGTGAGTTTATTGCTGTGCCATTTATGTTCCCAATGGCAAATTCTCCCCGTAACAGAGCATATGGGCCTGGAAGGCAGCTGTCCTGTTTGGTAAGATCTAAAGGTGCAAAAGATGGGAATCACGCCAGTCTGATCACTAGCTGCCAGACTGAAAAGTCTTACTGCATGGGAGGAGAGAGCAGGTGCAGGACAAGAGCACTTCAGATGACGGAGGGCTTGGCCATCTGAAGGGAACACAGGGGGCTATGCCAGGCTGGGTGACAGCCTGGTGGCCAGCATCCTTCCTGCAAGAGGGGGAACACAAGTCCAGGATTGGATTTAGGCTTCCCACATAGTACTAGAACTGCTGTAGGCTGTGGAAACAGCCTCTTTCTTAAACAATCCTGTAAATTTTTGATTACGTAATGCAACACTGTTCCATTAAGCAAGAGGAAAAGTAACAAAGGGTTGCTGTATAGAGAAGTTGTTGGAGATATAGGGCATTAAATGGGTGAGAAAAGGGCCTTGCAGGGGTAATGCTGCTGGCTGTACCAGGCTGATTACTTTAGCNACTTGAAAAAAGTAGAAACATAGAATCATAGAATCATAGAATCATAGAATGGCTTAGGTTGGAAGGGACCTCAGAGATCATCTAGTTCCAACCCCCCTGCCATGGACAGGGCTGCCAGCCACTAGCTCACTAGATCAAACTGCCCAGGAACCCATCCAGCCTGGCCTTGAACACGTCCAGGGATGGGGCATCAAAGTATGGACACTCTCTCTTATTTTACCAGGAATACTATTACTGGAGGAGCCAGAAAAATTCTCCTGGCAACAATTTCATCAGAATTGATAGGTTTCAGCAAAAAAAAGTCTCAGTTTTGATGGGCTGTTGCCTTCTCATGAAAATGAGACTGTGAGATAATTCAGGGTTGAAGATAAGAAGGAGTAAGAGAAGAGGGAGTATTAAGAAATCTTGCAAAGAAAGGAGGTGATATGATAAAATACTGACTCAATGACATCATTTTCATTGATACTGCCACTGATATAATTCAACTTGATAACACAGATATTACACACAGACATAAACATTCAAGCAGAGAAAGGCACAAGTATAAGTATTTCATTGATTTTAATTAAATTTTCTTAAGTATTGCAAGCTTGGCATATTTTCAATTTTATTTTCATTAAAGGGCTTGCTTGGTGTCTCAGAGCCCTAATAAAATCTTCCTTTAACCTCCTTCCTTCCTCTGCTACAACCTAAATTTCTACATAAGAAAAGGACCAAAATATTTAATTTACTGTTTCCATATGCTGAAATTTGCACACACCATTCCCTTAATTTAGGCCACTATTCACTGTATCGTAATAAGGAAGATTCTGTTAAATTATGCCCACCTACAGCTCAGTAGTCTTTGAATGCTAGATAAAATCATTCTATAAGGCTAATGAAGACAGAAACTCTGCCTGTAACAATATTAAGTTTGTTTTCTCTAGTGATTCGAAGAAGTGAGCAATCTGTCAGTAATACGTTGAGGGAAATTACTTGTCTTGTAGGAATTCCTGCTGACAGTCACTCACTCGCAGTGCTGACCCAAACATCTACCCGCTGACAAACAAATTACAGTGTCTAACTTTGAAAAGGTAACTGGCTGTTTTTAATTTTGATTGGTCTCCCCAAACCTCTTTCACATTTAGCCAAACCCCATTCTTCATTGTGTTAAAAAAAAAAAAAAAAAAAGGAAAACCTTATGGTTTTTGCATTTGAAAAAATTATTATTGCCTACATCCGAGAGTGTTATGTCAGATAAAACTGTTAAACTGTGCCTAACCAACATTAAGACTGGCAGCCCTGCCAGTGACTGACTGGGCGAGTGAACACATTACTGAGACAGCATTGTAGAAATTAATTTTCTTCAATAAAGTGATTTTTAAGGCTCATATATTTCACAATCTAAACATATGTCACTGTTTCATAAACAAAATAAATGGATTAAGATAATACATTACCAGTATGCTGACACATGGAGATATTTTAATTAGAAATACTTAAGCTGAGTGATATTTAACTGCTATATTTGTTGAAGAGGAGCATGCATCATTTAATAAGACGTAAGGCAGGTACATCACTTTGGATGATGTGGTACCAGAGTGGGACCAAATCACCTCGAGTGTAAGCCATCACGATCTGATCACATTAGCCCCACTAAAAAATTGCTCAAATGCTACAACATATAGAGGAAACTCCATAAGAGACTCAGTCCACTAGAACAACTTTTTCATTGAAATAATAAGTCACCAAGATTCTAGTTCCCGAAAATAATATTTCTTCATACAAGGCAATATTTAACATCTTAGCTATTTAAAGGCTGTATTTACATGACTGTCGCATTACATTGGCCTCTTTCCTGCACATTCTTCTTGACTTACTTTAAGGACCAGCACTAAAATAGCTGAGGAAAGCAAATGTCAACTCTGTTCTGAAATTTATATGTGTGAGAGAATTGGAATAAAGTAGGAATGTAATATATTGTTTACTGTACTGAGTGCCCTCCGTTCTCCAAAGGTCAAAAGCATTGTAACCTTAGAGTTACAGTTTCTGATTGTTCCCAGGGTTAAATACATTATCAAAATTAATGGTTCAAACCCCTCAACCTTCAGATATATGAGCATTCATGCCTCCATCTGCTGAACTGTTCAACTAAAAATAGCATTCTTTGGCCTTCACTCTACTCATATTGTGCCCCTGAGGCAGGCTATGCAATGCTTCAGTGGTGTGCTGTATCCACACCCAGTGGTACAACAAAAGGTCATTTGCTTTGTTTGCAATTAGAAGAGAGTATGAAGGAGTAGGATGAGATGGGAGGGGAGGACAGAAACAGACAAATATGTGTGCAGTTAAAATTTACATTTTTTAATGAATTATAAAAACATCAGGCTTCAAGAATACAGCTGCAACTACAGTTAAGACTTGCCAAGGTTCATTAGCGGTATAAGTGATAAATTTTGAAGGACAATCTACACAAATAGTTTGGGAAATAAGTTATGAACTAAAGCTTTTTTACTTGGCTTTTTTTCCTAGAGCCCACTTTGTTTAGGAATAACTCCAGCTAGCATCATTGTAGTGCTTCCATTTCTATCAACAGTTTATCAGTTGTGGTTAAGAGAGTTGCGACATATCCTTATTTAGCACATAGACTGCTTTGTAGAACCATCGAAGAATGAAAGCAGATTTTTGAACCGTAAGGAGCACACAGTAACATTCCTTGTTTGAAACTAAGGATGTAGAAGTGCCACCTCTGCCACTACTGGTACTTGCAAATAGCTAGGTTATTGCTACCAGCACTACGAGAGTTGGGAAAACCCACCTGATGATCAAGTTCACTCTTGTAGCAAGATTACTCCTCACACATATCTAGAATCAGTTAATACCAGGGCAAGCTTTTGACAAATAGGGACAAAATTCAGGGAAATGGGAAAGGACAGAAATGCCACAGAAGGTGGTATATAAAAGAGGACCAAAATGGAAATTATAGACATTTTTTAATTCTGCTCACATTGATCAGTTAAAAGCAACAAACTTTTGTTGTACACGTGCTTCAGAACTGGTTCACACAGCTCTATGCTTACTTGCTAGAGGTGGTTTTGGTAATGTATCTGTAAACTATTCACTAGAAGGCTGATTTGACGGGATTCACTCACAGTTGTTTGAAGCTGGAGGGGTGAACAGAAGCCGTTTGGTCCCTCTTCTTGGACATCTGTAGAACTGCTCCGTAGTCAGCAAGGCCCTCCCTCACTCAGAGTCCTAACAAGGCTTGATTCTAGCACGCATTATTTAAATCTTGGCCAAATTGTTGAGGAAACTAGTGATAAAAGGCTGAGCTGTCAATGGGAAATGTGGGACAGTTTATACCTTTTTTCAACATCACCATCAATGTCACCCTCACGAGACCAGTATCAAATAAAAACAAGCCCTCTGACATCAACCTGGAGCAGGGCATTCTACTACTTCTGCAACGCTATAAACATGTAGTAACTAAAACTTTCTTTCAGGATACTTAAAGCTACGTCTCGGTATTAATGGTGTTTCACCAACAGATAATAAATGCAATACAAAATCGTAAGAGTGGCTGGATCCAAATGTAGGGTTTTAATTCAGGTTTGTTATCAATGGAGAATATTTTAATTTTTAATTTTATGCAAGGCCTATGAGACTGAAACTAGTTACTTGAGAAATTCCTAGATACAACTTCAATACAGATTTTTGATTCAAGGAGATACATTATCCACAGGTAAGCCACAGGGATACAATCCAAAGAAAATACATTTTGATACCAATGTGCTAAATAGCTTCAATAAAATAGGCAAACCATTAATTACAAATCATTGTCACCAGAGAAACATCCTCTGTGCAGTAATTGCTACCATTATACGATGTACCTGGGAGTAAATGTTTTTTTCTGCTAGTAGATTCAGAGCTTCCATAGAAGCTATGCTAACACACAGAGAGATGAGAGCACAAAATTGCTAGTAGCTCCTACTCAAAGCATGATAATGTCCAGCAACATAAGTGAAAAAAGAAGAGAGGTTACAACCCTGAAGCTGACAGAGAATTTCCACTGCAGTTGGGTATGGATTAGGGAATAAAATTTTGCAACTGATAATAATGCCCTAGTAAAGCTGAAACATTAGAGCTGCTGCAAAGCTTGTTTAATTGCAATAGCTTCCTGTCCACAAGTTCTCCAAACATAGATACTGTGCACACACCCACATGTAGAAACAAAACTAAATCTGCAGATGAATTAGATATTTCTCCCCTGGCTGAAAGGAACAGAAATTACTTTTGTGATCAGTGTTTTAAGCACTTGGGAAATACTCAGATACCATGTAAATAAGTGGGTAGGGTGCAGGGAAACAAGACAAAGAAAGAGGGAAGGGAAGCAAAGATTAAAAATGAGCTGAAATGCTACACCCTTAACAGTCTCCATGACGGGTTAGGTATAACAACAAATTCCCTCCCTCAAACATACTCAAATAAAATTTTCTTTTAGGGAACACTTAGGAAAATTACAATTTAATACTACGAGTCAATAAACTCAGCCAGTTGGACAATGAGAGGAGCGGGTACTGAGGACCAAGTACTCTATTATTTAAGTTCTAATGAGCACGAAACATTAAAGATTTTGAAATACTATAGAAGTGAAATTCAAACAAAATAAAAAGAGGGGAAACAAGCAAAAAAAAACCTTTTAAATAAATATATCTGAAAAGAAATTCTATGCCCTCAAGCACTCAAATATTTCTGAATTTATTAGCACCACATTCTTCAATGGTTGTTTTCTGTAACTGTGAGCATCATTTTTAACAGCTCAGCCTATTATTTCTGAAAATTAACAAAAATGCACTATTGCTGTAGGTTCTGATAAAGGCTAATGTGCAAGTAGATCTGTGGGTCCCAGATATAACCGGGTCATGTAAACGAATTGAGAGCATGCACGATTTATACCCTGTTTCTGCAGCAGTTGAACAGTTTTTTATTCCTTCCTGCATCACAGTCTTGCTTAGGCTCACTATTTGTTGTATTGCATCTTAAAGGTGGCAAAAATAGTCCCTCTGTTCCAAAGCTGATTTCTAAAGTCTTTTCTCAACTACTGCTAGTGGGACTTTACCTTCAATAGGTACACAAATATAGACTTCAAAGGGTACCAGCTAAAATTGAGTACCTGCTATTTTTCCTTCTGAAAAACTCCTCTCTGGTTTAAAGTTTGTCCAAGAGACAGTCTTAATATATTAAGTATTTTGGGAGATCTTACTCTGCAGTGTCAGGGTGTTCCCTTTCTAAATTCTGCTTTTAGTTGAGGTCAGATATAAGCTCAAGGGGTCTTTTTGTCAGTTCTGGACCATAAATGAACAGATAATTTTGATCCCAATGTCACTTATCCTAAGTTACCACTGCAAGAAAAATATCAGTGTTGGGTAAAGACGAGAGGATTTTTAATTTGCTTTGGTCCCTCTGGAAAATGGTATAATTGCATAAGGGTAAGCAAAGTAGATATTTGGATATTAGCATTGCAGTGCATTGCTACTCTAGGCACAATTTATTCCTACTTCGTATGTGAACCCAGCTCTAACAGGGGTTTCAAAGGTTTACTTGCAAATAGTTACATGCATCTTTAATGGCCTTTCCTCTCATGTTCACTGTCACTTCCTTTCCACACATTTTAACTGAAAGCTTTTGACTGTTTCTTCATTATTTATGACATTGTTGTGTCTTTTCTTGTGAAATTAAAAACTTCTTGCCACAAAAAGCTAGCTAATAATATGGCACATAAATCTTTCTTTCACAACATTTCAGTCTATCTATGCCAAGCATAAATAAATGACCAAACCACGGCTCCTGGCCATGCTTGGCATTTGACTAACTTAATGCACAGAAAGGTAGAGATTACCTACATACAGAAGCCAAAAGAGTTTGCAATTTATTGTATTGTCAACCCCACACCGTCTGTGAAAAAGCTTCAGTAACACATTGATCTTGATACTCATTGCCCCAATTAAAGGCAGTACAGTGCAGCTACAGGGGAAAGACTAAATGAAAATAAAACGGAAAAGATCTTTGAACATGTCTCCCATTTACTGGTCATATAATTAAGAAAATACCATTAAGTCTGCATGTGTAAGATACACAGAACAATGTCTTTCACTTGGAATATCAAGGCTGGCTGCATGTTGTTATATTTGCAGCACCGTAAGTACATAAGGTGTTAATCCTCCTGGGCTGTGCTCAAAAATTATTTAACATTCAGGCTATTATTTAGCATACAGCTGGTTAGCAGTTTTCCCCTAAAATGTTGGCTTCGATCCCACATTTTTTTGTTCTGGCACATACCTGGAGCTGTAAAGGGCTGAGTCCAGAAGCAGCAGCAGCTGCCATTGTTGATGGAATGAACTGCACAGGGTAGTTATCACCTGTCGGGAGAACAATGCGTGCAGGTTCAGACAATGATCAGAGAATAGCAGCAGACAAGTGCAAACACGGACCTAGGATTGCCTGTGCTCCACAGCACTCCTCTAAGCCTAAACATCTGCAAAAACAAAAGGCTTCGCTGGGCATGGACTTGCCATGCTCCCGTGGAACTTTTTATTAGCAGATCGCTGGTAGGCAAACTGGAAAAACATAAATGTGATACTCATGATTTTTGTTTTCAAAAGCAGCGTTCAAATCAAGCATGTACACTTGGGCACAAAATGCAGCTTAAGGCCATAGGCACACAGACAATGTACACTAGGAAACCCTAGTGGTTCCCACAGAAAAAAATTGCTGTCACCATGTTTCCTAAAACAGGATAAATTTGTTATAATCCAAGAAATTTCAGCCCTGATGAATGCAGGGTGCTTTCTTTTCCCTATGAAGTGGCTCTTTCCTGGAAAATGTATCTAGATGGCTCAACACATGTTGAAGTTACTATTTCGACAACTCCTTTCAGGTAGCCATTCACAAAAAATAAAACTTTAAAATAGCTTGAAATATAGTTTTAGCTATCCCTTACAGCTGGGACCCTACTCAAGTTGAATAGATGAAGTAGTTGTTCAGTTACGAGAAGATCCAGGCCACTAAATCTCCGTGTTCTGTTCTCTGGGAACGGAAAATGTGTGCCCTCTGCATTGAGGGGACAGCAAATACTTCAAAAAAACAAGAGATACTATTGATCCAAAATAAGTGCAACATGGTGTCGTGCATTGCCACTGAG
>VXAV01007149.1:17630-33132 GCA_013399715.1 Alectura lathami | reverse complement strand
TCTCCACAAGATGAAATGTCTAATATCAGAATCTCTTTGTCTGTTGCACACAATCTAGAGCTTTCCTTTTCTTGGTAAGAGTTTTGCAGGACCTTGATAAAGGGGGTGGTTTTCAGCAGAAAACTTAACGAGGCAGTGACTGAACAGTTCCCAAATGACCTTAGACTCCAGGAGCTTGCAGCTTTCTCAGCTCACATCACACACACGTTATCCCAGGCTGCAAATCCCTAAGCTGGGACAAAATTGTGCCTAGTGTGTGACTCCTGCCCACTCGTTATCTCTCTTGGAGAGAAGATAGGCATTTGTCAGAAGAGCAAAGCAAAACCTGCTGCCAGATTCTGTTTCCATTTCAATGGCATCCAGCAGGAAGAGGTGGGCTGGAGCCTACAGGAACCTTAGCAGAAAGGTGTTACATACAGCACTCACAAATTTAAGGTAGATGTCACACTTGAGGAAAGCAGCAGTTTCCTCCTTGCTGAGAGGTGGCAACTCCTTTAGGAGGATTACAAGCAGCAAGGTATCAGTGCAGATATTGCTTCTAACCAAACAGAGAATTAAATCAGGAATTAAAACTATGGTTACGCCAAGAGCCCTACTGAATGTGCAGGCCTGTATGGTATCCCTACCTGCATTCCATCTGATTTCTTACTGGACCTTTGAGGCTTCCACTTCGGTCACTGGACTGTATGTCCAGCCCCCCTCACCCTTCACAAACATACATGTGCAGCTTTAACTTGGGGATAAGAAAGTTAAGGAAACATTTTCCTGCACTGCATGCACACACAAACTGCGTGTAAAACTTGGTTGTGTAGTGCAGAAAAGCTGTTTGGCACAGGTCGCAGACCCAGGCAGTCAGATGAGAAACATGTGAGCAGCAGTTTCAGGGAAAGTCCCTGATTCATGGGAGGATGAGCTTAGCTCAGGTCTGCACATCCTAGGACAGCTTGTGAAATTCAGAGAGGAACAGCATTGCCAAAGTCAAAGCACAAAGTCCTTGTTTTGAACAGATGCAGGGAGCTCCTCTCCCTCCCCCAGAAAGGAGATTGCATCGGGACCGCTCTCATATAGGTTACTAGCTCAGTAGGAAGCTAGCAGGGTTCAGATTCAAAGGCTCAAATAAGTCCAGCTTGCAGCTGGCAAACCTAAACAAGACCAGCCAGCTGGTGTTGAGCTGAGTTATCCACACAGTAATTTGGTTGAAAATGTTGACTTAACCCATTCATATGATCATCCAAATCCAAAAAACCCTGACAATTGGAGTCAAGGAAATGTACATCTGCCTTTTGCAGAATGACAGGCTGGAAAAGACCATGCAAACCAATTTTCCAGGGCTTTACACAGGCTTCTGTGTGCATGTTACGTATGATTCAAGTTCTTGGTACTCATTTGTTAGACTGTTCTGATTCAGCAAAGCACATGACACATCCTTAGAGCATGTGCTAAATCCCGCTGAAGTCAGGGGGGCTAGAGACATGCATTTAGAAACCAGGCATGTGACTAAATACTTCACTAAATGGAGGAAAGCTAAGGACATGCTGCCTTTTTTTTCACTAAAATTTCTTAAGCAGAGAGATTTCTTCTCTACATGTTTCTTCCTCCAGGAGTTTGAACTTGCTGGAGTGAGAATGTTTGTCCCCCTTTAAAAAAAAAAAAAAGTAGCAAGGAACTATCAGCTTCATATTCTGCCTCTCAAAGCCATGAACTTTATATGCATGTTGGAAAACTGACATGAGAGCTCTGAAGTGTCTGCAGGATAGCTTATGTATGGAAATCTGAAGCAGCAGCACAGAAAGCCAGTAGGCAGCAACAAGAACACATCAGCTTTGGTGTTCACTCCCAGCTCACCAATGTGTGGGAAAAAATATAATTAAAAAAGCCACTAGCTCCTCACTGCAGAAGAAATTGCAGCCCGCAAAGGTGCAGCAGGAGGAGGATTAGCTTGTAGGAGTGCAGACTCTTGGAGAGGAGCCTGGGGTTCGGGTAGGACAGGCTAACCCGACCTCGGGGCCAAGATAAGGGTCTGTGGCACTTTCCGTCCTGGAAGCGTGTTGCTAAAGAGGTTCTGGGTAGGATCAGTCCCTTTCCTCCTTCCCTTTGCTTGTTTGTCCTGCATCGCCCAAGTAACAGCTCTAAGAAAGCCTGTAACGCCGCCGGCCTACCTCGAGCCAAGTTGTAAGAAACAATGCTTGTCCTATGAGTCTTGGAAAAAAGAGTGACTCACACTTGCTCAGTGCATGGACAGGGACTGGTGGGTCACTGCTATCTCTTCAGGAGAGCTCCTGAGGTAGTCATCAGAAAGCACAAAAATAAAAGAGATTTCATGCACGGCCAGTCCCAAGGGAGGTTAACTACCATGTTATTCCCCGCAGCATTACTGTCCTCCTCTCCAAAAATCCCTATCACTCTCTTAACAAAGAGCCCCTCCAGTAACCACCCCAGCGCAGGGGGCACAAGCACAGCTGAAGAGCAGCACAGACATTCAAGCATTTGTAGGAGCAGAGTAGGCTGAAGACAAGAGATTTCAAGTGAATCAAACAAGACCATGCTGAAGCATAGCATACTCACATTAAAAAAAAAAAAAAAAATCCTGTAGACTGACTTCCCTTTTAGGTCTGCAAGTAACCTTGCCTCTTGAATCCTCTTTTCGCTCAGCAGTCCTCCTGCCACTTGTTCTGGAAATGTCCCTGGTGCAAAACTGTGTTGGGCAGCCCAGGCAGCAGAGAGCCAGCCTTGAGAAGAGGTTGGCAAGGAGACAGGGTGGAAGAGAGGAGATGTCAGGCTTGCTTATAAACACCACAGAGGAAGAAAAGCAGCAGCTGGGTGAGGGTTTGAAGGGTGAGATCTAGAGGGCTGGTTCTAAGCATCAGCAGTGAGTCTGCATGGAAGGCAATGGGGAGGACTGTACTACGCAGCACTTGCAGAAAAGGCTGGAAGAAATGACCTAGTAGTGATGCAGGACTGAGCAGGGCTCTTGCCGTGTTTAGATCCATGTTAATGTAGCTGTCAGATCACTGAAGACAGGAGGAATAGCCTCTGGCACTGGCAAATCATGAGTGCAAAGCAAGTTGTGCTCGACCAGGACAGGCGTTCAAAGGGATGGCAGTCCCTCCCTGGGCACGGTGTGAATATCAGCCATTTATGGGTGCCCGACAGAGGCTGCAGCTGACCCACGCTGCTGTGGGGCTCCTGTCCCAGGGCTGGTGGTGGCTCCTGGGACGCTGCGCTCATCCCAGCCCCACGCATGACCCGATGGTTTTCCCTGAAGCATGGCGTGATTAGCATCACAGCTACACGCCGGAGTGCCTTACTCGATGCCAAGAACTCCTTACCACGGCAGAACAGCTTGACGTATAAAAGTGCAGCTCCCTCTACATGAGGGCAACACCCTACAATCCCAAGCATTTTAAAGAGTTGGACTATTCTCGCCATAAAAAAGATCAGAGTAGCTTTATTGACTGCAGCGGAGTTAAACCGGTTTATTCCAAGTGAGAATTTGGCCCCTTGACTTCAATGAAGCTGTGTTGATTTATCCCAGATGGAGACCTAGCCTGGTACAATCCCGTCCAAAAGTCCTGGGGGATTAGTAACGCACACACTGAATCACCGCCGTTACTCAGAGTCTGGGTGGTTATCAAAAACCTGCACCTGCTGCGGTGGGAAACGCTGCTGGGCTTGGGCCGAGCGGCTGCGATCGCCGACTTCAGGGACCAGGGTGTGGCGAGCGAGGGCACATTCTTCAAACACTGCCTCATGCGAGGGGGGAGATGCCAAAGCAGCGCTCTTTCCTCTGCAAATGTTTGGGAACGTGGTCTGGGGTGTAAGGTCTGACTCTGACAAAATCCAGGTATGGTGGCGCAGAGGATGCTGGGCAAGAAAATTGGGGGAAATCCTGCTGCTTCTCATTGAGGGCTATTTGTGATGCTCTGGTGTAAAAGATGAGGATTAAATCCCCAGAGCTTCAGGGAATCTGTCCTGGAGTCAGTTTGAAGAAAATCCATCCCCATACGGATTTGCCCCTTGCTTGCTCTGAGGCCGCATCACGCAGGTCAAGGTGACAAAATACTTGCGTGCAGAGAAGGCACGGCATCGCGCTCAGGAAAAAGAAATGCCTAAGCTTGCAGTTTGCTCACTCCAGCTCTGCCTTCCAAGCGTTTCTGAAGTCAGGCATCTGGAACGTGATGTAATCTGAAGATTGATCAGCAGCAGAACACGTACAGCTGTGCACATCTGGCGTACAGGTGTTTCGGCTGCTATTTGTCAGTAACTGTATCAAACGTTAAAAAGCACCCCGAGTTCATAAGGAAATCATACCTGTCCCGCAGATTGTTCACAGGAGCCCACGAAATGCCATTGATTTGGTACAAACTGTCGCTGCCTTTTGGTGGGTGGCCCCAATTTTTATTTTTAATAAGGAGCCTGAAGCAGAGATGGTTTTGAAACAGTGTTTTCCTTGTTGTTAATACCACTGGCATTAATCCACCAGTGGAATTAGTTGAGTCACTCCTAATGGATGGCTGCTATCACCCCCTTGCTGATTTGCTCTTAGGAGGCAATGTTGTTACATGGCTTTTGTGCTGCACTGACGAAAAAAAGCAGACATTGGTCCCCTATGTGCGCAGCTACTTCTGGACACAGCAAGGCTTGTTCCCAAGTACCTCACCAACACAGGACAGGGGTGGGTAATGTGGGGAAGTGGCTAAGGAAGGATTCATGTATGGGGTAGGACCCCCTGGTGCCCAGTTCCTGTCCCTGAGCCAGAAAATGACATTTCTTCCTCCCCATGGGGATGCATGCTGCCGCTCGGGAAGTTTGCAGACAGCAGCTGAAAACATGCTGCACACAGGGAAAATAAGGAGAGCAGGGAAGGTGCTGGCTGAGCACCGAAAGAGATCCCTTGGAAAAGGAATAAAGCTGCAGCAGATGTATACATTTATTTTTGGAGTAGGTGTTTTCCTAGAATTTCTATTATTTTGGCAGGAGCGGAGAGGGGAGGAGAAGAGACTTCCCTTTGTCCAATATTCTTTGCTTTTCCAAAACGGGGTGGAGGCAGAGGGTTTGTTTACAGCCCCTTTCATACCTCCCCTGTATTTGTGCCTGTGGAGTGGAACAGGGACTGGAGACGTTTCACACCGGCCGCCAGCACTGTCAGAGCATGCTGCATGCCACGCTGTGTGCGGCACCAGCTGCCCAAAGCCACCAGCTTCACGTATGTCCAAGATGAAATACATGCTCCTATTGATATTTTCCTTTGAGATACTCTCAGGCAGCCTACAAGAATGTGATATATTTTACTTTCCAGACAGCTTTGCACATGCACACTGTCGGTCATCATCACTGAGCTGCCTGCGTAAGTCAATAAACTCTAACAACAGGTCGTGCAGCTGTATCCTAAAGCATACTAAGCCTTTTGTGCAGGGTAAGAACTGCACGTGGCTTTTGCTGTGAGCATCTCAATAGAAATGCACGGCTCATGCACGACCACTTCACCTTTCTTATCTGATTTCTGCACAATGTGTTTCCTCTGCTTCAATGCCGATCCGGCTGGCCCCAGCGTGCGGCAGGTGTGTGTTAGAGGTGGGGAGAACCCAATGCCTGCCCAGAACGGCGTATGGGCTGGCAGCTAAAATCCGTATTGATCTGAGAGGCCCCGAGGATGGAGGGTCAGGGCTCAAGAGGCAGAGGGAGATGAGAGGGAGTGTATTTAACATGAGGAAAAGACTGCACTTGTCCTCAGCATGAGCCTCATCAGCTTCAAAGCCATTGTTTAGGGCCATGTGAGCATCTGTGCTAACTCCCTCCCCATGCCCACTAATTTTACTGGAGCTGCCCAAGAAAAAACCTCATTCCCTGCCTCCTCCCTCCCCCTGCTCCTCTATTCCACAACTTTCCTGTGCAAAGCCAGGCTCTTGTCTGAGCGCCTGTGGGGAGGGGAGCAGCAAGGAGCCAAGGAATCAGTACGGACATGGGCTTTGCTGCTGCGTCAGCCAGGAGGGCTGGTGGTGGCCCCCAGTCCCTTTTTACTTCTGGCCCCTGGCTTTCTGGTGGTGTCCCCAGGAGCTTGCTCTTCCGAGCCACCCACGAGGCAGCTGGGCAGAGCCGAGGACAGAGCTTACATGGTCCTTTCAAATGTCGAAACAACTCTGCTTTTTCCTGCTCCAACTGCTCATTAACAGCTTCCGGCTTTTGGCAATTTCTAGCCGCGCTTTCAGTGAAGTACTGCCAAGATTTTAACAAGGGGCTCCCACAAACCTACCTCCTCCTCCAGCTGCGACGAACCCCACTGCCCCTTGGAGGCCAAGGCTTGGACTGTGGAGGAGTGCAGGGCTGGGGAACGGTTCCTTTGGGGGACTCTTTCCTGTTTAAAGCTTTTATTTTTCCTTTTCTTTTCTGGCGAGGGAGGGACGCAGCACCTTGGAGCAAACACGCTGGCTGCCTGGAGGCTGCTGCAGAGAGGCAGGACATAACGCAGAAACCCTGAGAGTCCCAGCAGCAAGATCCTTCACTGCAGAGCTCTCACTTGTCCTCTCTGCTAAGAGGCCAGCCCCAGGCGTCTGGCTTTATCAGGGCTAGAATAACCAGCCACAAGTCAAAAAGCTGAAGGAGTAGCTTGCTCCAAGTGTTTTGGGACCCCGAAAAGGAAGTTTCCCTGCTGGCAGTGGTTGAGCCCTTGCATCTGTATGATTTTAAGTGATAAAAATAGAGTGAATTTAAGTGATAGATAGCTGCAGATGTGATGAAAGTTTAACAAGAGCTGAGGAAACTTTGAGATCAGGGTACGCAGAGGAGCTAAACTTGTTTGTGAGAGCCACAGCCTCCTCTGGAGGTGGAGAAACTTCTTTTACCCCAGAAAGCTTAGTCTTGCAGCCCTGGGTACGAAGGAGCCTTTCTGCAGGAGAATGAGGAAAAAAAAAAAAAAAAAAAAAAAGATTTAAAGGAAGGTTATTTAATTATTTCAATCAAGATCAGCTGCTTGTTGGCATTAGGCTTTTTTTTTTTTTTTTAATTCAATCGATCCACTTCTCTTTTCTGTGGGTAGCTATCTGTGAGCGCATCGCTCACCAGTGCCCTGGGTTTGTTTCAGCTGTGGGTGTCCATCCTGCTCCGCTGGCCAAGGGCAAGACACTTACAGGAGGGCCTGGGGTTGCGGGCTCTGCCGTTGACTTCCTTTTTGGTCTCACCTCTGTAGGGCCCTTCGTCGTGCACAGTGAGGTGTGAGCAAGCCTTCTGCTTTCCCCGGCGGTGGGCAGGCTGGGCTGGCGAGACAGAAACAGGCATGGAGGGAGGAGGATGGAAAGGATTCATTCTCCTTCCAGACAGGCCGTGGGTTTTCTTTTTCTGCATCCCTGTCAAACAGTTCGCCACACTCCCGATAACAAACTGGGGGGCTGTGGGTCGCGGGGAGGATGTTTTCTCTGGGCAAATAAATCCTCCCATGCCTGAAAAGCCCGGGGTAAATTAGATTAGAGGCTTTCCTCTCGACGTGGAAAGGCGCTGGAGGCAGGGGTACGCTTGGAGAGAGCAAGGGGGGCCCTGAGGCTCGGGAATGAGCAACTGCGAAGGATATGTTTTTAAACGGTTTCCCAGCTGTAAGATGCACATAATTGTGGCTTTCCTTCATCTGGGAGACTTCAAGAGCGGATGGTTGATAAGAGTTCATACCAGCAAAGGCAGAAAAACACAAGCCAAGGTATCTGGTTTCAGTCTGTCCGTACCCGCAGCATTAGATCTGATTTTGGCCCTCTCCCCCTGCTGCATGTACACAATTATCTGAATTCCTTTCTCCACTGCTTCCTCCCCTCTGAAGTCTTGCAGCCCTTGTGCCTTTTCTGCAAGGGCAGCGCTCACGCCTTGCATTAGGGACGGCCGTGCAATTGGGCTCTCTCCTTTCAGGGACATCTTCTGCTCGGGAAGGGGGCTGTGCTGCTGCCAGAAGGACCCGTGCTCCCTGGAAAGGCACAGAGCAACCACAGCAGTGGGAATTGTTACCCCATCCCCAACTTTTTAGTCCTTTCTGATGGGAATCAATATAGGAATCGGGGGGGTTCCACTCTTCTAATCACCTAACAGCTCACAAGTGCACACTGTTACCTGCTCACAAATGTCTTGCTGCTGCTAAGCAATAGGCAATTTTTCCTGAAATACTGCATTTTTGAACCATCCAAATGGGAAAAAAAAAAAAAAAAAGTTTTAAATATAGACTACTGTCTACCTTGGCTTTGAGGGCAGCTGACAACTTTGTATGGTGATTTGAGTACAGATACAACCAATGCCTGTAGTGGGGTGTAGCTTTGTGTAGATCCTTTGTTCCTCTGAGTTTTGCTCTAAAAGTGCTGGTTTGTATATAAACCATGCATAAATATGAACACAACAGGTACAGATAAAGGTTTCCCATCCCAACACAGGCTCATTTTCACAAACACACCTAAAGGTCTGATGAATTCAGTTAAATTTTGCTGTGTGCTTTGATTTGGTTTTAGCCTCTTGCATACAGGTTATACCTACACGTAGAAAATTCAGCATGGGAATTGCAGAAATGAAAAGCCTTTGAAAATTCTTCTGATGTCACTCAGGCTGGCTGTCAGCACCATCAGAACAGCACCTCATGGTATGGGCTGCCATTGACCCCGGCAAAGAACAAACCCAAAACCCCTGCTAGAGGGTCCCTGCTTTGAAAATGAGCCTTGCTTTGGGTGGTTTGGCAGCTAACAGACTTTTCTCCCCTGCTTTCACCCTATACAACAGAAGATAAGAGCAAAGGTTTTTTTACAAAGTTTTTTTGCAAACTTCTGCTTGCAGCCCACCTTTGCTCCTTTCTGTCCTTCCTAATCTGCAGGAGCAATAGCAACAAGGAGCTACGGGTTTTGCCTCATCCTAAGGGCATCCTGTGTACATCCCAACGTGCTGGCCGTGAGGGCAGCTCCAAGCCAGCTCCTGGCAGCCAGCACCTTGTCTCCACCACAGCACCTCTCCTCCGCAAGGTTAACAGCACTGTGATAGGCCAGTGATAGGCCAAGGCCCAAATCTCCCCATTCTTCCTGCCTTAGGTCTGCTTCTTTGGGCTCACAGAAACACTCACACCATGCATGGACAGAAGGAGATTTAGGGAGGCTCAGAAATAGGTTGGAACAAACTTAATTTCCTCCAGGTCCAGGTGGAACATTCCCTTGCAAACCAGGTGATCTGCAATGTGCAGCCACAGGGAAGCTCTCAGCATTTCGGAGCACGGCTGTTTTCCACTCTCCCTCTGCTCCAGAACAGCTGGACTGTTTTTGCCTAGTCTCCAGACAACCAAAACAACAAGAAGAAAGAGGAATCACCTTCAGGCATGGAAAACTTCCAGCTCAAGCAGCACAAGTTTCAGAAGGTTACGAACAGATAAAAATACAGGAGGCTGGAAGGCAAACCTCACAGGCTCAACCATGGGTATATGATGGATATTTGCAATATGCTTTTTCGAAGCAATCCTCCTAAGGCAGCTAGAAGTGATCATCCTTGGTTCACAGAGCTCAGGAATGGCCAGGGTTAAGGGTAAGGCTGGAGTGCCTGACATAAGCCAAACAGGGGACCCTGCTCATGGCGATGACAGCCCCCGGTAGGTTAGGTGATTTCTGCGTCCCCAGCAAGACCCTCCTGGGTTCCTCAGGCCTCATCACTTCAAGCTGCTATGTAGGCTTTAATGGCAGGCCTCCTTTGGCCAGAAGCAGCCCAAATTCAGGCCTTCTGGCCTGAGAGTCAAGACATTGAGATCTGTCTTCCGCTCCAGCTTGGCATTTCCTAATCTAAAGAAGAACAGCCTGTTTTCTGGAGCAGCTTGCTTGGGCATTCCAAAAATTCACATCAGCCCATGCTGACCTTTTCTCTCCAAAGGCACGGGCACAGACACATGCGTCCCATGTCACGTTTCGCATTGTTCGCTGTTGTCTTCCCCGTCCCCCACCGCGGCGTGCCCATGGGGCAGCGCTGGTGTGGCGGGTGGGCGTACCAGGGCTATGACATAATGCAATAACCGAACCAGCCACATTTATTTGTTCTGAAAAATATTGAGGGCAGCTGCTACTGAGCGCTGACGGAAATGTTTTGCTGATTTTCTAGAGCAGGAGCGTCCCCTTTTGTGTTGTAACCCAGCAGTACTTGTACCCAGTGGTGGGACTGTTCCAGAATAACACAGCTACATCACAATTTCCCTTCTCTTTATGAATATACAGAGGCCCTCCAACCCTGAAAACACACTCCTGGGTAACAATGATCAGAGAAGTCACTGCCTGACATGCTTGCCTTGCCCTGCCTTGCTCAGGTGTAATCTCTAAGTCAGTCCAACCCAGGAGGGGGCTTCTTCCCCATTCATCCCATTGCTAGCAAAGGGGATGGGTACAGGACCGCATCACCCATGGGGAGGGGGGCCCTGAAGCTTTTCCTTGGGCAGGGGAAGTAGGCTTTTGCTGTAGGTTTCCCTGAATTTACCCTTTCCTGTTACTCTCATGTTGGGAGGATGAGTTTTGAGACGATGGGGAACTTCCAGCTGGATTTGTTTGGTGCTTTCTTGTGGTCTGGTTTAACAGTTGCTTCCTTGGCACATGCCCGCGTCCTGCAGAGGAAGACTGCAGAGCTCTTGTGTCACCCATGTCCAGCATCGTTGCGTGTTTTGCTCGTTCCCCACCTAATCACCACATGCAGCCCTGCTGCTCATCTCACAGAAATGCTGCTCCCTGCTCCAAACCTCCAGAGTCTGTAAAAAAGCAGCCTTTGAAGTTAACATCCCATTAAAACGAATGTTCTGGGGATGCTTAAAGAGCAGGCGCAGTCTGGGCAGAGAGACTTCAAAGGAGGCAAAAACACAGTGGTGGGGACTGTGCCGAACGGGCAGAGCAGCTGGGACGCTGTTTATCCTGGCGAGCTGGGACTGGGGCAGCTGCACATGGAGCGAGTTAGGTGTGTGCCCACCGATGCCACTTCTAAGAGATCCATTACTGCAATTCAAACCCCATTCAGCTGCCAAAGGTGCTCAGTCAGGTGATACATCCCATTTGGGGGCAGCACTAGCCTGGGGACGCAGAGGGAGAAAAGCCAGGCCCTGGATGCAGAACTATTCTTGACTTTCCTAACTTTAAACCAGCTCAGAAAGCATCCTTATATATATATATATATATGTATATACACACATAGTTATATGAATATATACACACGCATATATACAAATACACAAAAGATTCCATGATTCTATGATTCTCTTGTGATTCCTATTGCTTTTGCATTCTTGGCTGTGCTATGGAAATGATTTCAACCCCTTTGTAACCAAACCCAACCCTAATCCTATATAAGCAAGGACCTTAGGGAGCTGTTGCAAAATTTCCTCTGACCGGGCCCTGCTCTTGCTGCCACCTTACATCAAGCCTGCAGCTCTCAGCTGCCGTGGTTTCTGAGCTGTGCTCTTGGGCTGAGGAATGCTAAAGGAAATAAGAAAAAGAGCAGCAAGTTCTCAGTTCACCGTGTAGCGGTCTGAGCCACCACAGAAACTGCGCTGGGTCTGCGATATAGTAGGGCTGGAATGCATAACAGCTACGTTCTGTGTTATCCAGGGCAGCATGTTTCATCTGTCAGTCCAGACACCATAACCACGCATTATTATCGTGTAGCATTATGCCCTTCAGCTGGGACATCACATGCTGTTCATGGGCACTAGTCAGTTACAATCCACGTGCCCCCTAAGAGAGGCAGGGATGTACTGCAATTTCCCAGCCTAGTGAACCGAGGCACACACAGAGAGAGCAATTACATAGGGAACCCATGCGTGAGCTGGGATTGAAACAGAGCTCTGCAAGGTCCTGCTCCCCTACCACACCATCATAGTGCCATGCCAGGAAGAAATTCTGCCCCCTTCCCATGAAATCCGCTATGGGCTTTGCTGTGTCTGTTAAGAAAAAGTCCCTTAAATCCATACTTCATCACTCAACTACCACAGGAAACACACAGCGAAGCCACAAGCGAGCCAGGCTTGTAGGAGCTCATCAGGAACCCTCTGTGGGACCAGCTCCTAGGAGCAAAGCTAAGAGGTGCTGCAGGAGGGGCCGCCAGCTGGATATAGTGCAGGCTTTGATGGATGCCTTGCTGAGCCCCTCTGGGATTACAGGATCGTAAACGCAAAGCATGACCTTGGGAGGGTCTGTTAAAGCACAGAAACGTTATGGGAAAGCTCTCTGTAACTTCAGAGGGGACAGACCCTGCGCTGACTCGTTTTTATAGCTCCTGAAGGCCACAGGGCAGCGCTTCCCCTGCTGGTGCATGTTGAGTTGGGAGGTCGGAGCCAGCTGCTCTGGGTGCACAGGCACAAGGCACTGGCTGGGAGGAGATGGGTGCAGACCACTCATCTCGCCCCTGCCCGCAGTCCACGCATCCCACCACAAAAGCATGTCCCTCACGCTACAAGCAGATGCCCACCTCCCATTTTACCATTGCTATGTTTTCAAAATTGCTGCTTAGAGCCAGATTCTTGAATGTGACCAGCATTCAATGTCCGAAAAACCACAGGGAGAAATCACACAAGAAGTACTTCCCATGTTGTGCTCTTTTTTCCTTCATCTGAGCGGACAGACTGGGCCTGTGAGTTTTACTCTTTGGTATGGATCTTAAATAGAATATGTGGTCAGAACAACCACGATGTGAACTAAAACACGTCAAGGCAAAGAGAATAACCTCTTCATGGCCAGGTACACCAGTTTCCTTTGGGTGACCTTTGTGTCTGGCCATAATATTGCTTCATCAGTTAAGAGGCTGCTTTACCATGTAGTGGATAATCAGAGAAAATAGGAGTGGAAATAGCCTGCTGGATCATCTGGCCACGTGCTGCCCATCCTGTGGTCCACAAAGCGCTAGTGAGATGTAAGACTTGAGAATGTGGTCCACACACATAGACCCAAATCCAAATCACAGACTCACACACAAGATGGAAGACAGCAAAATTGACAAAGGAACAGTGAGCATTTGACTTAATTTGCCTGTGAAAGTGTCCCATGGTAGCACTGCCACACAAGATGGCACGCAGACTGCTATTTTTCCCAGAAGGACTAGTCCTTGGATTAAAAACAAACCAACAATACGGCCTGCGCTCCGGTCCTTCAGCTGGATCCACTACAACAACGCCAGGTGGCACACGGCTTGTTTAACCCCTTCCTACAGGCCTTGGGTGGTGGAGATCGCGCTGTACAAATGAAGACAACAGGTTGCCTAATCTGCTGACTTCTCTGGTTGTTTAAGTCCTGAAAAGACAACTAAAAACAATAGTTCTCTCTGCATCCGGCAGCAGTTTGATGTAAGAGAGTCAACCTTTATTTTAGACAAAGTTCAGCGCTGGCTCAGACCCCCAGTGCCGTGGACACAAGGTGCAAACCAGTGGGTGAGCAGCACTGCCCTGGGTGACTCCCAAAGCAATCCGTGGGCAAAGCAGGACATGTAGCGATGCACTAGCCAAGTGAAGGCTGAAAGCAGCCACATCTGCCCACCACCACCCCAGCGCTGGGATGGGAAGGGCTGGGGTAAGCCCTAGGAGCACAGAGGTGACCCTGCAAAGCCAAGCCAGAGCCCTGGGGCACAGCAACGTGCTCGTTTGTCTCACCGTAACAAGGAAGCCAAAACACCCTGTTAGCACTGAGCTGCTGTGAAATTCCCATTTTTTCCAGTTGGCCAGAGCCAGAACAGCTGCTGGAAACCAGAAAGGACTAGTGGAAACAAGACCTCACCCTGCAGCACCAGCCAGAGCAGGGCATCTTACCCAGGAGTGAAGACAAATCGTTAGTTTTGCCCTTGGTGTTGACTCAGACTCAAGCAGAAAATAACTCTGCGGTACCCTCCTCCTCTCTTTACTCTATTTTTCTTTTGAGAATCCCCCCCTGTGCCCCCCTCGCCGGGGCTGTGGTGATGTGAGCATCCGCCAGACGTGCACACACAAACCGCCGCCGTGCGCACACCCCAAGCAGTTAAGCTTTCCTAAGTGGTCCTGGGCAGCCTGTCAAGCCCTGAGCTCGTCTGCAGAATGTGGTTGTAATTAGATAATTAATAACTTCGAGAAGGAAAGGAAAGGAAATAAGCTAAATGGAAGCTTTCCTTAGTGGGAGGAAATAATTATATCTGCTTTTTGATATATGAGCTGAGGTGGCTTTCTGGCGGCAGAAACGGCATCTTGCATGAAAAGCCATCCCTCCCCCAGGTCAGACGGGACGTCCCTTGGGCACTGCGGGGTCACAGGGCTCGTCCCACCCACCCGCAAACGAGCAGCAGCAGGTTGCTGCAGGTCGCATCAAACCCTGAAGGTAGCGGGGCTCTGCGACGTGGTGCTGCACCTTGCCGCATCCCGGAGAGCAGAGCAGCGGTGACACGTGGAGCTGGGTCACAAGGGTTTAGCATCACATCCTTTGGGGCTGGAGGAGCTGCTGTAAGCACGTGGGCTTTCTGATGGACATGCTGCTCCTGCCGATGGGTTTAACCCTTTCACAGCACCACGTGGCGTTGCTAGACTCTGAAGTCATACGTCCGACAGCCAAAGGAATTTTTAGGTTGATGTTGATTCTTTGCTCCCTGGGTGTTGCTGGGAGCCCTGTGCTAAATGTAACAACAAACAGGCAGCAGCACTCGTGCTGAGCATCTGATCTCCCTGTTTTGCTCGCTTAAGAGGCTGTGAGGGCTATTCCTGGAGGTCTTGGTCTTGCCAAGCTGCCTGATGGAACATGTGCCACCATGCTGCAGCACCAAGGGTGGGTTTTAACACGTGGTTATGTGTTTTCAAGAACCACTGCCTTGACTTGCAGGGGAAAAGAACTTAGGCGACAATATCTACCTCACATCAATGTCCTATATGCAGTATATTTATTTTTCCTTTTTTTTCCCCTCTCCCTAGACTGTCCAGTGTCTGAGACTGAAGTGGAATTGGGATGTGTCCAAGTTTGTAGCTTCTGAAACCTTAACAACCTCAAGTAAACTGGTCCAAAAGACCCCTCTTGACCTCCCTCGCTCTGAACTCTTGCAGAGCACTTAGACTGAGCAGAAAGCAGCACCAAAGCTAACGGTCTGAAGCTTTGCAACATCTCTCCCAAGTGACTGACCAAAGAGAAACGAGAAGCAACATTCCTGATCGTTCATCGTTGTTGGGTTTTGTCTGTGTGTCTGTCTGTGTGTTTGGTTTTAGTTCTTTTTTTTTTTTTTTCTTTCTGAAAAACCTTAATTCAGGAACACATTTATGAGAAATCTTTGGGTTCAGATTTTGCTTTCCCTTAGCTGTATTTCTTTTTTTTGTGTGTGTCTATTTTTTTAAATTCAAAACCTGATTTCTTGTACAGTAATGCCAAAACTGGACCAAGGCTCTCAGAAAAAAAAAAGGAAGAAAATGCCACAGAGTCCCCAGCTCCCTGCATGATTTGTTTCAAGTACAGCCTGGATTACAGACTGCCCTCCACACTCTACTGCCTCTTCCTTATTGCTCCATGATTTGCTACCGCTCCCAACCCTCCCCCCC
>VXAV01007149.1:0-17598 GCA_013399715.1 Alectura lathami | reverse complement strand
CCCCCTTTTTTTTTTTTTTCATTTTCTGTTCCAGTGTATATGTTGCTTATTTGTTTTATTTATTGAGATATTTTTAACGAGCTAAGAGACTGCAATGTCGCTGTGTATACTGCTTCTCTTGCCAATAAAAATAAAGATGTCATGCAGCTACTGGGGGTTTTTGATTTACGTTCTGACTGCACAGCCCCGAGCAGAAGCTGAGGAGCTGAGCCACCTCCTTGCACCCCACCAATGTTCCAGCACTCACCGATTCGGCTGGAGTCCATTTCCCAGGCAGTAGGCGATAGGCACGGCATGCAATCCTGCAGCCCATGGAGCAGCACCGTGGCTGAAAGCACTGCGGAAGGGGCTCACACATCTGCATGCTGCTTGTTGCAAACTGCACCTTTTCCACAGAACTCTTTGCAATAATTTCAAAATGAACTTCATGTAGACGGGGTGCAGCAGAACTGCTCAGTCTTGGAATCACTACTCATTTATGGTCTGTATATTGTGTCCAGAAGAGATGCATAATCCACAAAAGCCAGGCAAAAAGCTTTAGACGCACTGCAGCCGTGGTCACCCAGGGCTGCCGGTCTGCTCCTCCTTCCCCCTTACCTTCCACCCTGGGAGCAGAGAACGACAGGCTCTGCTGGTGCTCACCATCCTTCCTCTCTCACCTCTCAGACTCTTGGTCATACCCATGCTGAAGCCAGGTTTCAATTTCCTGGTCATAAATAATGCGTTTAAAAAGAACTTGTTCTGGAAATAAATAAATAAATCCTTTAAAGAACAATCACAGTGAATCTGGAAACATGAGGCTAAATTATCCCAAGTGACCTTTTGTTCTCACAGCCTTTCCCTGCTGGATTAACAGCAACGCCGGTTAACTTGAGAGCATCTGGACCGCAACGCGGAGGTGACAGAGGGAGATTGATTAACAGCAGGTCTCTGGCAAAGGTGGCTCGGGAGCCTCAGCGCTCCTTGTTGGAGTTATCAATCCAACCCTGCAAAGCAAGAGATGGAACAGACCTTTGTAAGAACGGCCGGCTCAGAAATTGGCAGAGAGCAGTGTAGTGGGGGGAAAGGAAAAGATGGTGAAGGATAATCAGCAGTGGAAAAAATAAAGCAATGCTGTGCTGTCTAGGGCCACTGAAAAATAAATCATGTCATTCCATCTAAACCATCTTCAGAGAAAAACATCTTAGCATGCCAAATCAGGAACATACATGTATGTATCGTCAGATGCATTAATTGCCTGGTAGGTTTCAGAATTCAAATGCCAAATGTTTGTTTTAAAACAAGCAGAGCTGCATAGAATAAAATACATCAAATCCATTAGGAGCTCTTAATTTCTTCAAAGTAGATGACATCTCAGTCTAGGCATTTGGTACCAGCAGAGCCAAAAGTGCCATTTAAGAAGGTGAACTTAACAGATGTCATCTGACACAGTGTGTCATGCAGCAAGCAGGTTTTTTCCTGTGTATATGCATTAGTTTCTGCATTTCTATGAATCTTTAACGATGCTCCAGATTGTGCCAAGCTAATTTCACCATGAGGTGTGGCATTTTCCAAGCATGGGAACTTAAACCCGACTTTACCCCCATCCACGGTTTGTCAGAAGAGTCTGTTGTGCAGCTCTGCTCTCTCAGGACATGACCAGAACCAGGAGGAGGTGCCTGGCAGGTCATACCTACCAAGCCACAGGTCTGATGTGTGCAACCGCAGCAGTGCCTCTGCCACTGGCCTTTCTTAACGCCATGAAGGGTCAGGGCTGCTGAACCTCGTCCTCCAGCACCACGCAGCTAAGGACACGTCATGGTAGATAAACACATTTTAACAGAAGACATTAGAACTGATGGATATACAGACGCATGTTTCAATCAGTTGCTGGAAAGGCTTTTAATCTTGTGTGAGCCCATCTTGCCCAGGCTGCAGCCCACAACCAGCAATGTGGGGCTGTTAGGAAGAAGCCAAAGACAAGCTAAAACGCAGGTCTTAAAACTGCTCACCCCAGTTCCCACTGGGACTGAATTTGTTCTTCACAATCCCATCTGTGCATGAAACCCCAAGGCCCTGTGAGAGCCTGAGATGTACCCAAGGGCAGGGACAGATCCTCCTGTGCGAAACAGAATGAAACCAAAATCCCTTGATGCACCAGATTCAACCACACATCACAGATTCTCACCACAGGGGCTCCTCCACACAGGCAGGGCCTGGCCAAATATTGCCCCTGAGCCGTCTGGTCTCTGCATACTTGAGAGGCTACAGAAAGCACCCAGCACATGCCGTTTGGTGCAGGGGTCCAGCTAACAAGAAAGCAAAGCATTTGCTGGAAAGAAGCCAAGTCCTGAGGTCCTGATGCAAAGTGGGCAGTGCTTTTTACTCAGCAAAGCACTGCCAAAGCCTCCATTTGAAAAAGGGAAAATGTTTTCAGCTGCCATTCACGGTCACTTTACAGCTAGAGCTCTTGATGCAGGCCAAATGAACAAAAAACAAAATAAACCCCAAAACTAATCAAAGCCCCAAGTCTCCCCTTGGGACCTTTTTTCTCCCTGGTCTCCCCCAGGGCTACCCATTTTCACACAGCTGCTGACAGCGAGGAGGGACCAGGGAGGGAGAAGCGCTGACAATTTTTCCCGGGGATGTTTGTAAACTGGAGTCCTCGCTTGGCTGGGACCACCCAGGCACCATCTCTGGGGCAAGAATTCAGCCCCCCTTAAAGGGTGACGGCAACAAGAGGTCAGTCTGTGATGGTTAGCACCACTGTGGCACGGAGACCTCAGCTAGAGCAACGTGCACCGAAACTAGAAGAGGGAGCCCCTGAGAAGCAAACGCCATACATGACCAACATTTCACCCATGTTTTGGTGTTGATTTTTCAGCTGTATCTAGATGCTTTTCGTGGTTTTGATGCCATTCCACTCGCCTTTGTAGTCTCAGAATTTGTTTTGAGTACGGTGAAGTGCACTCAGCCCTTTTATGATTTCCTGTCTTGTTGCAGAGTCTTGCCCTGAAAGACTTTAGTTGCCTCCTAAATCTTTTTCCAGAACTCTCTTGTCACTTTAAATATTGGCCAGCATTTTGTTAGCTTCAAGACTTTGAAATAATATCAAAGTAAACCTCAAAGGAAAATAATGCAGTAAAGGGTAAGGTTGGAACTTAATTCATATTTAAATAAAGATCTTTCACTTCAGCTTCGGTTACTGTGTAAAACGACTGGGAGCAAATGGAGCTTTTAAAGGCCTTATTCCCCTGGGGCTCTATTTTAAAATGATCTGAGAGCCTACCAGGCAGAGGAATGAAATTGCCTTCCCATGAAAAATTCTCTGCCATTGGGAAGAAAAAGTCTGAAGTTCTCCAGAATCGAGATGGACTTTTCCCCCCTCCCCTTGCCACGCTCCTGCGTGGCCCCAGACGACATTTGCAAATGGTGCTCTCTCCCTGCAGGCAGACAGGAACATTGTCAACGCCTTTGCAGAAGGAAACAAGGCACTAAGGATTTATTTGCAAGTCAAAATATAGCTTCTTCTTTAATAAGTCCTTTTTTTTTTTTTTTTTGAGTAAACTGTACGTATTATGAAATATACATATAAATGAGAATAGAAGTTTTGCCCTGTCACCTCTACCAAAATGCTGTCTTTCAGGAAGAGGGAATTGGGGGCTGGTTTCCTACAGACATCAGCACCCAACAGGTATTTTTACAAGGCTATAGAGGCAGATTTGCAAGCTGAATGCCCAGCACAGGTATACTTGCAAAAGTAGCCAAGCACACAGCTCCCCTTGACTTTATCTGGGGATCTCCTTTGAAATTTACCTTTAAGCTGCACATCCTGCTGCAGCACAGAGCAGAAGCACTGACGGATTTAGCCTTCCACGTACCCTCTGCCTTTATTCCTTATTTCCTATTCAAGCCCAAGGAACTGTGGGCGGGAGGGACTGCATTTGCTAACGCCAGCAGCTCCAGATCTGCCAAAGCCCGAAACAAAGGCTGTGAGAAAAATATTTCTGCAGGAAGCATTTGCTGAAACATGATTCATTTATTTAAGATAAGTAATATTTCCTACGGCCAACACTTACAAAAGGGTTAGCCTCCCTCAGCTGTACTCCAGCCTGGATGATGGATGCGGCTGAAGCATGTGCTTCCAGTTGAACCTCTACATTGCTGGCACGCTCGCTCCAAATTCAAAGGCATGGCACACCAATACAAATTAGCTCCCAAGTGAAGGCAGTTTGAGGTTGGGTGCTTCGTGGCTTGCACTGTTTTTTCCCTTATTGGCAGCCCTGTGAGTTCCCCCCAGCACGGCTGCACCAGGTTACGGGCTGAGGGGGACCCTCCTCTCCCCCCTTTCTCACCAACGCTTCAAGCTGCATTGTTTTCAGACATGGCCTGACACCCTTGCCTCAGTCAGTGTGGCTGTTTCACCAGCTACTACAAACAATGGGCTCTGTGGGTCATTTGCAGTTCATCACGTCTTTTCAGTTGTCCCGGTAGTTATTTGAAAACCCGTTCCTGCTTAGCACATGGCCACAAGATACATAATGAAATTTCCTAACATCCCTTATTTCAGAAACCTCTTTCAAGAGTGGCCTGCCAGACTGCAGCTTTCTTTCCCAAATTAGTGACCTGGTGGAAACTCAGCAGGAACTGGGCGACAACCCAGCTGGCACGGTCCCGAAGATGTATGAGTGCATCCCACAGTGGGAGGTGGGGACAAACACCACGGCCCCCTGGCCCTCCTGGGTCTCACGCCAGGGCACAGCTCTGGCACCTGCATGGCTGGTTTTGGACCTTGGCCACTGTTCTTCTGACAGCCCTTGCTTTGTCACATATGGGTGTAATGGGCGTGAGGGGCTGGCTGAGCTTCTTCCTCGCCTCTCTTGGTCCTCAGCAGAGGCTGGGGGCTCTGTGGGGTTCTCCTCTCAACAGCGTCCGCCAGGACAGCACATCCTGGTGGAGTGATGGACCCAAAAACGCTGGGGAGGGGGCTCCATCTGCACAGCCCTTATCACTGCGTTGGTGCAGCTCTCACCAACGCTGGCAGACCCCATCCATGGAGCTGACCACACACCCACCCCATCCAGACACAAGCCTGAGACATGGCCCACCTCAGCTGTTCTTTAGCCACAACCCTAAGGACATAAAACTATTAGAGAGCGTCCAAAGGAAGGCAAAAGAGGCGGTGATAGGTCTGGAGGGCAAGGTGCGAGGGGAGCGGCTGAGGCCCCTTGGTGTGCTGGGCCCAGAGCGGAGCAGGCTGAGGGGAGGCCTCACGGCTGGCGGCCTGCAGCTCCCTCCCAGGGCAGCGGAGGGGCAGGCGCTGAGCTCTGCTCTCTGGGGACAGCGACAGGGCCCGAGGGCACGGCAGCCACTTGTGGTACAGCTCTGCTGGGCTGTAATCAGATCTTACCCTAGCGAACCTCATGCTGTGACATGTTTATATGACCAGGCCCTTTCCCCTTCATTAGTATTGGGGTCAGGAGGAGCCAAAGGTCAGGCTCGAAGCTGATGATTTCACTTCTAAACAAAACCATTGCCTCTCTCTACCTTCTTCCTCAAAGAGCTTGGCTCATAAATTTTCATTTAGTACCTGTGAGTGGACCATTTTTCCTTTACATTCTCTTTAACAAGAAGGATATTTCACTCCCCCAAGCCAGAGGGCAGTTCCTTATTACTCTATGGCCCAAGCTATTTGGGAAGTTTCTCCCAGTATTCTACCCATGCTTTGGCTTACAAATTGCCAGCCAGCTTTGTGAAAAAATAAAGGTGGCAGAGATGTGACACATGGCCCCAGGGCCAGGATTGTAACCTCGCAGCCCTCTCTTCCCAGACCAGCAGCCCTACTGCCCGTTTTTAATGGCTCTGCCACTGATATTCCCACAGCATCAGCCCCCTGCTTGACACCCTCAGGGCTGGAACATGCATACCAAACGCCAGCAAAGCCTACCACTGTCAGAAACGATCGTGCTTGCTTCACTTTGAAGAGAAAACAGGGGAAAAGGCAGAAAATGCAGCTGGCTTTCAGGTTTGCTACTTGCATTCATTCATACCTTGAAGTCCAGCTAAAGCTCAGTGTCAAAGAGCAAATAAATCCCATGAGCCAAAGTGCAAAGCTTTTGTGTTTCTCCTTGGGAAACTGCACATCCGGAATAAGAATGATGCTTCTTATTAAATTCCTGCCCTCTCTGCTGCTGTGGACACCTGAGTCTCCACAAAGTTTCAGCCTTCCTATTGCTGGCTTCTCTTACTGCACTTTTTCAAGCACCCCAGCAGCGATGGCTGTTGGTGTTTCCTTTTCTAGCAGCATCCTCCTATTTCAAGGGAAGTTTCAAAGACCAGCCACCACAGGAAAATAAAGTGACTGCTGTCATACAAGGAGGAGGTGATTTAGACAGCCAGTTTCAACCGCAGTTAAAGGATCTGGGTGCTCAAATCCTTCTGAAAGTGATATCTCCTCAGGTGGTTGTGAAAAGCCAACTGTGACAGCCTGACCCTTTCTGGGCTTTAAAGAACTTTCTGCCCTGGCACTGTGGGTTGACTTTCCACAGGGATTCATGGCTAAAAGCATATTTGGTGGCTTCATCTGGGTCAAAGGTCCGTCAAGGCACAGCCCTTGCCAGGACGCGGAGGTGCACTGCTCCTGGCAGTGTCGGACGATCCAATGAGATATACTTCAGGACAAACTGGAAATGCTGCTTCCCATCCCAGCTCTAAAACAAATCAACTCAGGGCAAACCCTGAGCCAAAGGGTCAGACTCCTCTGAAGTCTCACCACACCTTCAGGCTCAGAGCACATATTGATGCAGAAGCACCAACCCAACCAGGGAGTGCTGTCATGGGTCAGCAGTCCCGCGGTTCCTGTGTAGCCCAACATTTTTAATTATGCCCTGGTAAGACGTAATCAATGTCCGTAGTTGCCCACTACAAGTGATGATCAATTTGCTAATGGCATCATTACCTGTAACCCCCCCTCAACCAGGAATAAATATGTGCAAGTCAGTGCAAGCAGAGGGGGTCATACCCAGTTCTTCTATCCCATTTGGCCTTCATCCTGCTCAGGGCTGTTAAGGAGAGTTTCTCCTGACTAGCCCATCTTCATCTCCAGCCTGGCTCAGCATGAAGGATAGTGCCTGTGGGTTAGTACCATTATGTGGATACAGCTGCAATGAAGAAGAGAAGAGGTGGGAGGAAGGACCCTGAGAAAAGGACAAATTTGATATTGCCCAAGTCAGGGTCTTAGCCTATTTCCCTCCTTGTGATATGGATGGGCTTAAATAGAACCATGCTGCTTCTCCAACAGGTGGAATAAGTATAACAACAAAAGCACATGTCACCTGCACCTCATCTAGCCTACAGCATCTCCAGGTGCTGACAGTGGATCTTCAGAGGGAGTTTTCCCATATGATGCTCTAATGAAAACATCAGCTGAGATTAAGATCTCTGCTACGCTCAGAATGCTCAGGAGCTGAAATGGAGCTGTGTGCGTTATACTCACTGTGCCTTACCCTAGCCTTCGTGTTTGGAAAAGGGGCTGGAACACACCCATGAATGCATCAGACCCTTCAGGGCCTTCAGGGCTGCCTGGTCTAATGGCACAAACGTACTTGTGAACCTGAAGGAAAAGCAAGCTGTGGACTTTGGCTAATGGCACAGGGTGGGTTCTTTGCTCCAAGCTTGCATCCTGTCCTGGAAGTCACACAATCTCCAGCTTCCAGTTCTCTTGCAAAACTGAAAAGCAATCTGAGCCCGGGATAAAAATAAAGGGTCCATGGGGCCCTGCCACTCTGGGGTCAACTGATGTGGTGGACGTGCAATCAAGCTCCTTCATGAAATCCCTCTACCGCCTTTTACAGGCTGAATCTGAAACTGAGCCAAATGACGAGCAGGGGGATAACGGATCATGAGGCTGGGGTTTCCTTTGTACGGTTGAAATCCCAAGCCAAGTCCTGCTGGCTGGGATGTTCCTGTTATCTTTCAGAATGGAGTGCTGCACTCCAATGTGCTCCTTCCAAAACCCCATCCGCTGTGATGAATAGGAACCTGCCCTGCCTCCGCGTGTCCCTCTTTCCGGGATGAGGAGAGGGATGAGCCTAGTTCCCACAAGGAGGGGGAGGAAGACTGCAAAGACCCTGTCCAGGCATCGCTCAGCCTCCCTCTCCTCAGAGGAGGCAGCCGTGCCTCCGTGCCGACCTTGCACCTCCCACACACACGCTACGCCTGTCCACCCTCGTCATGTTTTTGGCTTCCCCTGAGCTCACACTGCCAAGGCCTTTGTAAAGCGCTTGCAGCAGAGTGACTTCCCACTCACAGGGGCTGCCACGATGGCTCTGGAGGAGCTCTAGATCCTGGCCCAGGAAGAGCTGGCCGCTGGGGACCTCCTTGGACGCGGTGTGGGGGACACGCAGGTGGCCGGCACTCAGCCCCGAGCACGCACATATCCCACATTCGCACGGTGCCGGTGGCCATGACTTGGACCATCAGTCTGTGGGTGCAAGTGGGAGCGTATCCGGCGATCCGAGCCCACCAGGGTGCATCCATCTTTAGCTGGCGCCCCGTCCGAGCCAGGTTTCACAGCATGTGGATGACTGCATCCAAGATTCATTAATGACCCAACCCCACGTTGCTGTTTCAGATTAAATTGTTCCCAACGCTATGCATTGTTATTTGGGAAATGTATGAATTTTTCCCATATGTCTTTGACCTATAAAACGAACATCCCTCAAAACTGAAAGGTTATTGCCAACTACGACGTGTTTTCATTTCTCGTCTTTAAGCACATTTCATGGTTTGCCAAAACTTTTTAGGAGGTTGAAATTGAAGGCCTTGACTCAGGAAAGCACTTCAAACATGTGCCAAATAGGACTTATGCGCACACTTGCATCTAAGTACATGCTACGGGCCTGTGCTGAACTGAGATGTTTTCCCAAACTGGTGCCAAAAACATCTTCCTCTTCATTAACTCCTAGATTCTCAAATTCAGTTTCCAGCTTTATTGACAGTCACCTACAGGTGAAATTTGGCTTGCAGATGTGGAGCTCCTAGACTGCAGATAGGAGCTAATTATTCAGGGATTGCTGGCTGGAGCTTTGGGAAGCCATAAGAAGACAGATTAAGCAGAGCTGGGTGATGTTTTTCAAATGGATATTTAAAAGAAATACAGTTTGCAGCAGTTTCACTGAATCGTTGGTTTTAACAACAAAATCTGGCAAAAAATGTCGGAGCAGCATACTTCAAGCCTTTCTGAATTAATGCTCTGAAAGGACTTTGATTTTATTTTCTTTATTTTACAGTATAAATCATTCCGTGTCCAAGTAAGATATTTCATTTCAGGTTGAAATATCTTGCTTGACCAAAAAATATATCTTTTTCTTTTTGGCTGGCCGGAAATTTCCATTTCATTTCTCAGTTCTTCCCAAATCAATATTTCAAGTTTTTGAAATTTCACTGTCCAGAAAGTGGGCTGCTCTCATATATTTTTATATATTTATCTTGAGGACTGAAAATAGGGGTGGGTAAATGAAGAGGGAGTGCAGCAGTCCCACAAAGTTCCCTAGCAAAGGGAAGTTTGAAGTTTGTCTTTCAGAACCTGCAGTCATCTGGGAGGAATTCAAGTGATGGCAGGTACTGTGGGTATCAAAAGACACGGGAATCTCTCCTCTGCTTCCAGGAAAGAAACATTTCACAGTTTCAAGGAAAAAATACTGGATGGAGCCCAGCCCACTCTGAGCTCTCAGCTTTCCTTCCTGCACTTCTAAAGCCTGATCTTGAACCTCTCGCAGTGTGCTTTTTATCCCAGCAGCACTACTCTCCGCTTGAAATAAAACCCATATTCTGCTTCAACACATTTCTAACATAGTTACTGCATTAACCCAGAGTGCAGCGCTCACAGGAGATGTCTGAGACAGGGAGTGGGTGCCTGCAGTTCCCTCTGGCTAGCACCTCTCTGTCTTTTCAAGGAAAGGTCCCCAGCCCAAGAGAGCCGAAAACCATAGCAAGACTTTGCCTGGCCTTTCAGCTGTAGAGAGCAGGGAGAGAAGTGTGGTTGGTTAAGGTCCATTCATGGCTTGCCCCACTGTCAGGAAAGCCCACCAGGGTGTAAGACACAGGACCAGAGCCCAGCCTAGCATGGGGTGAAGGATCAGGTAAATTCACATGGTGAGCACATTCATACCCATCTCCCCCACTGAGGCTGTCCCAAGAAAGCTTCAAGGCTGCTTTAAAGTATGTCAGCAGGGGGACAAGTGTGAATCTCACCTCTGAGCCCAGGATGAGCAGGCTGGAGACTGGACTTCTCCATCAACACCCATTGCCTGTGCTTTGGGGAAGGTCTTGACCGTGCACATCAGCAAAGCGATGGAGCTCTTCCGCCCGTATAACTATTATACAACAAGAAGGCCAAAGAGGGCAAAAAGCCCAAATCACAGCATTTTTTGATCCTTAAAAGTTCGGTCACTCCTGAAATCAATTAGAAATGAAGAGGTTTTAATGGAGAATTAAAAGAAGCAGTAGGGCGGGTCGCTTGTGTTTACTCCTATTGTCAAATGGTAATATTGTTCTCATATTTAAGATGTCAAAAGCCTGTGAAGGAAACAAACAAAGCCCAAAGTGCCAACTTCCCAGCACTCAACCACAGTGAGACATTCATGGACACAAGGAAACGAGCTGTAAAATTTGCACAAAAAATAAACTGTCATGAGAAGAACATTGCCAAAGTTAAGGGAAAAAGAGGTTACAAGCATTTGTGGGAAACAGTGCTAGAAGGGAAGGATAAAAGAGAAAGGAAAAAAAAAAAAAAAAAAAGAAGAGGAAAGAGCAGAGGGAGCAAGGACTGGGGCTAGGGCTGTGCCAGTCAGGAGGGATTTGGCCGGATGATGCTTCTACTGCATTTAAATTTCTAAGATACACTTTGATTAATTCTAGTAGACTATACCAAAGCCATACTTGCAACTCCCAATGCGCTAATTACAGAGAAGAGGCGGACAGTGACTCATGTTGGAAAGCACCCAACTTCCAAAGAAATACAAAAAAAAAAAAAGAGAGAGGAATCTCAGTGCTCAGGCAACCAAGACCATCCCCAGATCTGTGCGCAGCGCTGGGAGAAAGGTCAGAACGTGTGCGGTTCTGGGGAGGGAGCATGGGCTGTTCCCAAGGAGGGCTGGCATGGTGGCCACCAAGGACAGGGTGAAATCCAGGGGACCGGGGAGAGATCAGGGCTCTCCGGGCTGCTTGCCAACCCTTTGTAGTTGCTGTGGGCGGTCTGGGTTAGGTGCATGGACAGTAGAGGCAGGGACTTGGGAGAACTTGTGTCAGTGGCTGAAATGTGCAGGGATGGGGAGCGCAAATGGGACTGCTTCAGTCTGGCCCCATTTCTACTGTGCTCTAAGTTCCCTGCTTGGGTGTCTGATTCCCATGGGCACAGAGACTGGGGGCTGAAGACAGGATGGGCAACAGCGAGGCTTTCAGCCTCCCTTCTTGCTCCCTCCTCTCCCTCAGAGTAACAAAACGAGCCCACCATCTCCGTGGTGGAGGCTGGAAGGCTCCCACCTGGGCTGCGTGAGCAGAAGTTGCATAAAGGACAGGTCTAAAGGGTCACCAATGGGAAAACAAAGCTGCAGACCCCGTGTTAAGCCCTAGACAGCCCGTTCAGCTCCTGCATGCTGAGGAGCTCCCTCCTTTCTGTTTGTGCAAGAAGGAGACACACACACACAGATGTTTGCTTAGCAATGATTACTGCCACTCTGAAACAACTCTCAGGGTGACAGGAGAGAAACTAAGAGGGGTACTGGCCTGATATTTATTATCCCATCTCTTCTCCATTCTCATCAACTCATTTTGAACTCTGTGAGCAGCTGACAGCATCAGAAACTGAAGCCAGAGCATCAGATTAACAACATCTTCCTTCTCCAGCCTTTCGGCCATGTGTATGAATCGGTTCAGCCCACGAATAAAACACAAACCCCACAATCGTATGGGCTTGAGACAGAGATGAAGGCTAGGTAGCCAACTGTAGAATAAAAAAAAAAAAAAAAAAAAAAAAAAAAAAAGTTTGTTTTAAGAAAACAAGATATGAAGCTGCAGGATGTGACTCCCCACCTCCACCCAGTTGGCTGTCAGCTCACATGGCAGCTTGGCAATGCCAGGGGTGTGCCGTACGAGTGCATCCCTCCGAGACCAAGCAGGAGCCCTGACTGAGGCCTTCAGATGGCATTTGCGATGAGACGAGGTATCAGCAAGCCATCACAAATATGCTCTTCTTCACCTCCCACCCCAAACCCAACCGGCTCCATAACCACTAGAGGGGGGTGGAAGGTAACTAGTGGAGGAGATGATTTCCTCCTGCGTGTCCTCCTGGGAGCCGTGGACACCAGAGGGTTGGGGAGCCCTGCGCGCGGTTGGTTTTTAGGTTTCCAAGCAGGCCAGGCTCAGGCTAGCTGGACGTGCACTGTGCTCAGAGTTCACAGCATCCAGATGAGATTTTCCCCTTCGCCCACGGCACCAGCACACTGCTGAAGCAGCTTTCAAAATGGAGGAGACACATGGGCTGTCAAGCCTGTTCTCCAGAGAAGGGTGACGTGATGCTGCTTTTCCAGCTTAAATACAATAGTGACAAGTGGGGGAAGAAACCCATTCGGGTTCTTCTTTGGGGAGGAAAAATTAACCAAACTGCACGCTGGAGAGCTGCAGGAACAGCTAGAAAATACACAGACAGGACAGCGCAGATGGCGTGAGAAGGAGTTAGAGCTTCCTAATTCAAAATGTCTGTGATCGCCCATGCCTCCGCCCTGTTCCAGAGGTTGCAACACGCTGGTTACAGGCAAGCAGGCAGTGCTGCACTGAGAGGCAGGGCAGAGGTTTTATGGAGGTAAGAATCCAGCTGCTCTGCAAGACTCCTGGTTTCTGGGAGGTCACAGAGGTGGAGCAGGGCCAGATTGGGCTCACACTGTCTCCAAAGTTCACTGACAGAAATGAGGAGAAAGCAGATCACTCGCTAACTCAAGCCACCCATGGAGGGGGGTCTTCCTCTGACCAAACCACCTGCAAAGCCCTTCAGGATATTCAAAACCAAATCACAACCCCTGCAAAGGTCCAACTCGGCCTTCTTAACTGCCACAGCAGGGAAAGGGTTACTGAGGAGCTATGGGAGGCCAGCTCCACCTCCCTGGGTCCCTTAGCTCCCCCTGGTGTGGTTACACCTCACAGCATCCGCAGAGCACTGGCATGGGCCAGAGGCCACCGCCACAACCCTATGAGAAGTTGCTGACACCTCACAGGGCATGGCTGCATGCAGCTCAGTGCTCTCCTCTTGGCTGGGAGCCACTGCCTGCAGGTGGTCAGTCACCAGGGAAGCCCCTCCAGGCTCTTGGAGATGCTCTTTGCCTCCCCTTTTCCTGTCCAGTCCTATTTACCCTCCTTGCTATTGCAGCTGTGGGACAGAGTGCTGATGAGACAGGATTACATCCAGGCCCAGTTAGTCATTTCCCAGCAATTAGTTTGGGTTACCAGAGCAGGGACACCAGTGTTTTCTCACGTTGCTGTTGAGTCAAGTTAGGCTCCTAACCACAAGTATGCCAGGGAAAACGGGCGATGCTGGAGTGCTCTTTGAGCCTCTGCTGCCTGGCCCCATGAGCAATGTCATCCTATAACCACTGCCATACAGCAAAGCTGTTTAACTTTGCACCGTGATATCCGCAGGGCTGGGTTTGCCTGGTTGCCTTGAAACATGGGGCTCTGGGTAGGAACAAGCGTGAAATGCTTTGCAAGTACAGCGAAGCGAGCTGGGTTCTCCCCCTAACAAATTTAGTGCGTGTCTCAGTGTGTCTGAGCCAGCCCAAGCGCTCCTCTTGGAGCACAAGGTACGAGTCTTTGGGAAATGCTGGGGTGCGGTGGGGTGAGGGCAGAAGATCTATGTTATATGGCAATTTAGTGCCAGTCCCATGGCATAAAGAGTATTTCCATTCCGACTGGTGGGAAGCTGCGTTTTACTTGTTACTGCTTTGACACACCTGGGTTCCCATCCCACAGCAAAGCAATTGGTAATACACCACAATATTAAGGTAAAGAACAAGTTAAACAGTTTGGTTGCAAAAAATGCAGAAGGAGAGGGAGAACGATACGAGTAATGCAGCACTCCTGTGGCACCAGAGAATGTGGGAGCAGTTCTCCCGGGAGCAGCCTCGTGGCACCACCAGCAAGGACGACATGCCAGCTGGAGGAAGGCAGTGCTGTGAACACGTGGATCTGCTTTTCAGGATATTTTGGCAAAAAAAAAAAAAAAAAATTGTTTCCTTTGGGATGCCGCTGCCCAGAAAGCACTGTGCTCACACATCCCCGTCCCTGCTTCTCTCCCCCAGCACGCTTTCCTTGCTAACACAAGCTTTGAAGAACCACTGGAAAGGCAGAAGCAGGGCTTCTTGCTCAGCTTTTGCACGCAAGCTCCGCCCTGCTCCCCTCTTGCAGCTTCCCACTCCTTGCCTCCCCCGCGGAGGAAAGCTTTTATCAGCAGGCACGTTAGGAAGCAGAGAGCTCTGCAGCTGAGCAATGGGCTGCTTGCCTTTATCGCTAGCAAACAGGTCAATATTTTGCTCATGTGCGTGCGTGTACACATCCCCCTTGGGTCACCAAAACAATGCAGCGGGCTCTGCAGAGCGCCAGCCCTTCGGCTTGGTTGTGGGGGCTCAAAGCAGCGCCCTGCACGGCTGCAGTATTTATCACCTCCCCCCCGAATGCTCCATAAACTTCTCAAGGTGGTCGGCTGGGGCTCTCATCTAATCAGAGCGTTTCCCCTGTTATCTCTCGCCGATCTGTCCCAGCAGCTCTGGAGTCCATCAGCCCTGTGATATCATTCCTTGGCACGGCCGCCGCCGGCTCTGCTTTGGCCAGTATTAATCGTGTAAACACTCGCAAGGAATCACAGCGAGCCCCCGGGGAAGCGCTTTTGCCTCCTCCCCTCTGTGAGAGCTGCCCATCCTTCAAGAGCTCGCAGGGAGGAAGAGGAGGGACCCGAGGGTGGCTGGGGAAGCAGCGCGCTGCGGTTTTTCCTGGCGTGACGGAGCAGCGAGGACAACCTTGGATGGCTATGGAAAATAAACAAGGGATAAAAGAGCCAGCTGGGTTCTCCGCCAGCCGGATGGTTTCTAATCTTTTATTTTCTCTGGTTGTTGATGCGTTTGTTGAAAAGGCTTTTCCTCCATGTGTCAGAAGCATTGCGAAGCGCAGGGCAGCCAACACCCAGCTGGGACCAACCCTAACCTGGCAGCGCTGGACGGGTTACTTAAGTAAACGAGGCTTAAGGGATTATGAAGCATGTATTTGCCGGGCTGTTTCCTTTTCCCTGCCCTCCAGATAACTCTGAGCCCATTCCTTGTTTGCAGACTAACCTAATTGAGGGCAGCGATCTCGGAAAGATTAAATTTCTGAGAGCTGCTTGAAAATGCTGGGGCAGATGGATGAGCTAAGGCACCTTAAAGCATGCAGAGGGGTCTGGATGCAGCCTGAGCCCAGCCCTGGCATGGCAAAAGCCGCCCAGTGAGCAAACTGGAACCCCCCAAGGTCTTGTGGGATCTCGAAGATGCGTGGAGGGATACAGCCCACCCTCCTCTCGTCCCAGTTGTGCTTATGAAGCTGGGTGATGCCGTACCACGTGCACCTGGTGTTACTGAACAGTGAATCTCAGTGCAATGTTGGTCCCCATCGCACCAGTGAGCTGTGGCACCACTGGGGGTTCCCCACCTCAGGTCTGCAGTGGGTGGAGAGACCCCGTATGTGCCTGTGGGATAGGTGCTAGGAGCTGCCACCCCTCCCAAGCCTTGCACGCAGCCATCTCGCAAGGGAGAGCCCCTCTGAGCACCGTAAAGATTTCACTGCACACAAGCCGCCCAGAGCACTTTGGGGTGGTTAAAATTCCTTAACGAGGGAGGTGGAGGAGGGGAGAGGCAGCACCCTCCTGCGGTCCCACCGCCCCACCTCATCCCCCCGTTGCCATCTGGCAGATTTACTGGCCGCGGGAACGTCGCTCCCACTGATAAAATGAGGAATTGCAGGCTGGGCTGTATTTCCTCCTGAATTTTGCTTCCTCGCCAGAAAAGTTCAGGGCTGGGTCAGATTTTTATATAAATTTATGCATATAAAAATACATATATATGTATGTACATACATACACATATATGTTTATTTCTTCTTTCCAGGTGATTTCCACCTTTCCCCATCTAAAGACCCATCCTAAATCGCTGCTCCCTGAGCCTCTGCAGCGCTGATTTATCTACTGCCTGCCTGCAGCATCCCTGCTTGGGACGGGCTGGTAGGAAAGGTCCACATTAGGGCTGCACAAAGGACGGCCAGCGCCTCTGCTGCAGAGACAGAGACCTCAGAGGAAGGAGGCTGCAGCAGGACACTGGGAAATCATTTGCTCTGTGCCAGCTCTGACCAAAATTCACCTGAAATGTGGAGCTGCTTGCTTCGGTCAGCAGCAGGCTGCTAAGCCCAGCAACAGGTTTCCAGGGAAGGTCGCAGCAGTACGAGGTGCCCAAGCTCCTTCTCTTGAGGCAAAAAGCCCCAAAAGGTGTTCTAAATGATTTTTGTAAGTAGTATAGGCTCCCTGCAGGTCTGACAGCAGCCTGGTGGTGCTGGCATTGCTCCCCTTGGCTAAAGGAGCTGGGGTGCTGATTTGGGGCATATCCTTAGAGGAACACGCTGCCCTCACTGACTAAGGATTTCTTGAGTCCTGTTAGTGTGTCACCCTGTTGTATAACCAAAGGTTTCCTTTCTGCAGACAAAACCTGGGAGAAGGTGAAGCCCATGCATGCACAGGTGGGCATGAAAAGGTCGGTGTCCTGGGGTGCACCCAAGGTGCAGGGATGGAGGGATCCAGGTGGCCCCAAGTTGCCCCTTCCATTTCTTTTTCATTTAACCCAAGGGGCTCGGGGAAATTTGCAGTCATAATACTCACAGGTTTCCTCTCCCTGCTGCTCAGAATTAACTCCACCTGCCTGGTGGAGTGATGCACACTTCACCCAGAGGACTGTCCCAGCTGAGACACAAACCAGCTTTTGAATCTGCATCTCTTCAGCCTTCCCGCTGCTGGAGACCCCAAACTCCCCCTGCCAGTCTGCGCTGGGCGAGCACCTTCATCCTCCTCACAACGCAGGAGGTGAAATCAAGGACGGGAGTTTCTGCCTGGCTCCCTGCTGCAGCCCGTGCTGTCCCATATTTTCACGAACACATTCTTGACCGCGGAAACCTGGATCACACCCTGCGGGAGGGGAAGGAAAGGACTTGCTGTACTCGAGACACCGCAGCTCCTCTGTGAGGGCAGAGGGAGACTTTTTTCAAGAGGCTCTTGTAAAATATGAGGCTGTTTCCCTGAAAGAGCAGCAGGAGCCTTTGCCTCTCCAAACACCATCTCAGAACAAGTCACACACCTCCTCACCAAAGGCTGGCTCTAAGCTGCCTTTTCCCACAATTTCAGAGTTTTACGGTCAGCGTTCCTCATTTTCCATGTCATTAATCTCTGCGGGCCCCAGTTCCAAGCAGGCTGGAAGCCAGGTCCTGCCAGACAGGTTTCAAGTGAAATCCAAGTTGTCTGGAGAAAAAAAAAAAAAAAAAAAAAAAAAAATAAAAAAA
>VXAV01007147.1:106608-122759 GCA_013399715.1 Alectura lathami | reverse complement strand
GTAGACAAGGAAATTTGATTGGATGTACCTCCTTTAAGGTGAAGAAATGTCCTTTAAGGACGTGCTGGAGAGAGTTGATGGCAGATGGACATCAGCTAGGGGTGCTCCTTGATCTTGAGCACCCCTCCTTGGGATATCTTACAGTGAAGTTATGCACTTGTTTGGGGATTTGGTTAAAAGTTATACTGGGAGAACCTAACTCAGGCTGGAGGTGAGCTCAGAGGCGGAGGAGATGCTGCTCTCAGCTTGCCAGGTATGCTGCCTGGGGGCTGTACGGTGTCTCCAGGGCTGGTGGGCTTCACGGCAGCACCATGTCAGGTCGGTGTGTTGCTATGAGAGTGAACAGAGGCTGTGGCTTTTTCTAGAGAATTTTGATACCTTCTGAGATGTAGTCAAGGGGCTGTGTGTGCTCCTGGCTGGGGAGAGCTGTGCTCCTGCTGCTGGCTGCCTTACAAACACCATTTCTAACAAGAGTTAAGCAACTCTGAGCAGCCCAAGCTAGAGAAGCCTCATGACTATTGCACTACTGAGCATGTCCGTCACATGGGTTGACAGAGGAGCCCAAAATAACAGTGGTGGCCTCATGCCTGACCCCAAAGAGCTGCTGCAGGTGCGGGCTGTACCTTGGATCCTTCTCTAAAAATAGTTGGTTTAAGCTGAGAATTAGGCAGAAGAGAGAAGGGCCTTGCAGAGCAGATGGCTGGCTCGTGGGTTGTTCAACTGAGCAGGGCACAAGACAACACTGAACCTCACACCCCTCTTAAATACCTCCACCTCTGCCCTGGGCAGCCTGTTTCAATGTCTAACCGCCCTCTCTGTGAAGAAATGCTTCCTGACAGTCCAGTCTAATCCTCCCTAGCACATGTGGAGACCCAAGCCCTGAGCAGTGAGTTCACATCCCATGCCTATTTCCAAGCCCTCTGTGTCTCCCCTCTCTTACAAGAGCCCCTTGTTCCTGCATGCTGCCTGACTCTTCAATCCAGCCTCACCCCCTGCAATCTGGCAGGCTCCAGACCTTTAATTTTTCTCCATTCCCCAGCTGTTACCCCTGTAATCAAGGCAGGCTGTCATTAGGCTGAGAGGGGCCACACTGTCAGTGCTCTTGCTGTCAGGAGATCATCATCCTCTTAGTGATGTTCCCCATTCCCATGCCTCGATACTTTCTGCATATTCATCCCGAGCTATATGGGACACATCCTGCAGTCCTTCTTGCAATATTGCAAGTGAAATATTGCCTGAAATGACCCTATATTATTACCCAAAGCCAGCCCTGCCCATACAGTCTGGATGCCCAATCAGAATTTGCCCAAGTTTTCCCTGTACTATTAGTGCCAGGTGCTGGCTGGACTGCACCGTGCATCTTTAGGCGCAGGTGGTTTTTCTGCTCCCTCAGATGGGCTTTCATCCCCTAAACATATGGGGCTGCATCTTCTCCACCAGCCATACAGCCCCATGATGAAGAGAGGGAGAGGTCACAGTTAGTGCAGAATAGATATTTATTAGGTTGGTTTAAGCAGGAAAAAAAAAAAAAAAAAGTTAAAAATGAGGCATATGGCTCTGCTTCTTCTGGTATTTATCACATGCCTTTGACTCTTTGCAGGACTGTGCTATCCTTTCTGCGCAGTTATGTCAGTTGCCATAGGTAATGCTCCAGAAACCTTTACAAGAAGCGGCACGAAAATCCCTGCATACTGTCTGTCTTGTAAACACTGTTACTCATTATTTCATGCTGCTCCTTCTTAAAACGGACCCAAAAACTATCTCGATTTAACCCCAGAAGACTGCATTGACATTTGAATGAAGTTCACTCGACAATTACTGCAATCGTTGGAAATTTCCTTGCAAACTTCCCATAATAGCAAACACCTGTTAGAGATGGGGAGCTTTGCCTAACAATTTCTGTGTTAAGAGGGTACAGAGGGTGCATCTCCCTTTTCACTTGAGGAGAACAGCAAGAAGGCAAAACAAGTAGTTTCATTCTGATTCAATGGAAAATAGGATTTAGACAAAACTATTCATTTTTGTTGTTGTTGAAGAACTGCTCTCTGTCGGTGCTGCTGAGGGAGCTCGCTCTTCATCTGGAAATCTCCCTGACTTCCCCATGCTGGGACTGAGTCTATCAGAGGGAAACACGGAGTTAAAAGGTTATGCTGGATCTCAGGGATTTTTAGTTTCCAGAACAAATGTGTGCACATGTGTGACTCAGATGTTTACAGTGAGCGGCGAAGGGGACTTTAGTAAGAATACCTTCAAACTGATGTTTTATGGCCGTAATTGCTACTGATATAAAGCAGAAACATGAGGTGACGGAGTGGATATCGGAGCTGGAATGCAACAGCTAGGGCTTGGCTTTTGTCAATCAATAAATTAGAATTTCTGCACTATTATTAACCTGGGGGGTGACCCTGGTACATTTACAGTGGGGACAAGCCCTTTATTTCCAGAGGATACCAGTAAAAAATAAAAAGAGAATAAATGCAAATCTGTGGGGATGGAGGCACTGAGCAGTGTTATTTAAGCCTCCATTTAACTTTCTGGGAAATTAACTATGCCTAACGATGTCTAATTGATGTCTGAGCCTCTCCAAACCAGAAGCTCTCAGAAGATGCTAAAACAATTCAAGACATTTGCTGACATTTCTGCAGGAACGTAGCAGTGAGCAGGAACCACAACTCCTTGGAAAAAGCAGGACTCAGATGTTATAGGTGTTGTTCTGCCCAAGTATCCGTAATTCTGCAGTATCCAGCCCAATTTTTGGACACGAGGTTGTATTTCCGCNCACACACACACACCCCAGATGGTGCCAGCACACCTGCCTCCCAACACACTACCTCTGGCTAGAAGCTCAGAGGCAGTCTGAGCTTAAGCAAAGCTTAGCTGGGGACAGGAAAACCTGAGCTGCAAAAACATTTCCATGCATAAACACTGCTAGATTTACATAGCGCTGATTTCCCAACACAGTCTCCTCTGAGCTGGGGTCATTAATCACCCAGCTGGAGAAACAAGCCAGCAGCAAGTGGAGACCCCCATGCACGCTGGGATTTTGGAAGCCGGACTGCCCCTGTGGCCAGGATCAGGGGCTGCTTTCTGGTGGGAAGGCGAATCCCAGGGGATCTGGGGGAAAAAGCTGGGAGGCTTTGGCTGGGAGGTGGTAGGTCTGGCTGTAGAAGGCAGAGGAAGCAGTTACCTGTCTGCAGCCTTGGTCTCTTTCTGCACAGGGGTCGCAGAAGATGGAAACGTTCTCAACGCATAGGAGCGGACTCCTCACAGGAAGAAAAGAAAAGCGAAACCCAGGCAGGCGCCTCCCGGAGAGCAGTGCCAAAGCTGAGAGGTGAGCACAAATCAATGAACCTTAAACCCTCCCGCTGGTGGGGCAAGGCTGGGCCATAAACCCTGCCCTCCGCGCTGTCCGGCGGGTCAGTGGCTTTTCTGTGGCCGTGCCGTGAGCTCTGCCAGCATCACAGCGTGCATCCCGCAGCAGAGATTTGGGTGGTGGGAAGGGCTGGGTGCAAGGCAAGCTGGAGTGATGGTGTGGCCGGGATCTGGCCTCAGCACTGTGTTATAGCACAGCAATTTCTGTTGATGCAAGTTAGGTTTCTCTTTGGTCTCATGCCGGGTCACGGGCTCAGAGAGCTTGGACCTGGGACTGCCAAAGCAATTTGTTTTTTGGGAGCTGGTGGGAAAAGGCACACCTGCAAAGTGCTTCAGCAGACAAGCTGGTGAGGCACAGACAAAGCGAGAAAAAAAAACGGAGTGCTTGGGCTTCTCCTGCCTTTTAATTAAACTAATAGCTAGTTTCCACAGGTGGCCAGGGCTGGGTGCTTTGTAGAAAGCTCTTGTTAAAACACTCGCATCTCAATGGAGAAAAAGCACAATGTGTTAATGTATTGGGATAACTCATCTGGGGTAAGAACAGGGAGTCTGCAGATCATCAAACATCCGAATGAGGATAGCTTTTATTTTCTAGCACTAACCTCATGATATTTAATGTCTTTCCTTCAAGCAGCAGCTCCTAAAGCTTTCTGGAAGTGCAGCAAAACCTAGCCCTAATGGACACAGGGAGCAGGGTGAAAAGCAGAGTCCTAATAGCCAGATTCAAAAGTCTTATCCCAATTTTGCAATGAAGAGCACATCTTGTGATCTCCAAGGCCTGACTGCTGGGGCTCGGTTACTTCCCATTTCTGTGCTGAAAAACCATTTACAAACAGCTCAGAGCTGCACAGATGTCATAGGGGAGTGATTTCCTCACCGGTTTGAATCGGTTCCCTAAGCCTGCATGAGTAGTTGTGGTCTGGAAGCCAAATGAGAGTGGATTTCCCTTTGTTTGGGAATGCATCCCTGCACCAACACCTCTAAACTGGCTCAAGTATGCTTTTGTATGCCTCCAGCCTGCATGAAGCTGCTTTGCCAGAGGGCAGGAAAGCTTGTCCTCCCTGGGTCTCTTCCCATGAACTTTACACAGGCTAGAAAGGATCCGGGAAGCCTTTGAAGAAGATTCCTAACAACCCTGAGAAATCCAAAACTGTCTCTGAGGCAGGTATAATTTTCTCAGCACAGAAGTGGTTTAGGTGCTCCCATTTCTTGCCTATAGCTTGTTTCACAAGGCCATGTATGAAATGAGCTGGCTTACAGCATTATTCTCTTGTTCCAGGGCTTTAGGTAGATCTGTTTGTCAGGAGGAGTCACAGTGTGACCCTGTAAATAGTCACAGCAGAGGGGCAGAAAAGTGTTTCAGGGTTTGGGAAGGATTGAGATGCTGGGGACATGAATTCCTGAAGCTGGGATCACTACAGGACTCTTCCCATCACAAACATAAACCTGATGGCTCTGACAAAGCCTGCTTGTATCCATATATTCAGGATATTTATTGGCGCGGGGAACACCATCAAAATACATTTTGATTTTTGGAGGTGTGTTCCCCATCCCTGAGGATCTCGTGCTTTTAGTGTTCCTTTAGGTGATGCTGAAAGGCAGTCTGGTGCTGTGCACCCACTACTTCGGACATACAACCTATGGCAATGTCATACACCTGAATCAAAGTTCCAATCCCTAGCAGAAAACAGGCTCTCCATCTCAGCTGGGAGGCGTTGGGAGGCTTAAAGGATCACTCTGCAGCTGCTAAGAGAAGATTCATTTCCGATTTGTGCCTCTGTGTAAGCACCCATCAAATGATGGAAATAACATTTCCATCCCAGCCTCATCTGCCTGAGATGAGGCAGATGCCAAGGGCTTTTATAAAAAGCAGTGGCTTAAGTAAGACGGTGGACATGCCCCGGGTCCTTGGCAGCCCAGGGATGAGCCCCCCCGGGTGGGCACAGGCTCCTGCATGGGACCTTCTCCAGCTCCTGGTGAGCCAGACCCACTAGAGGGCACAGCTCATCCGTGATTTCAGAGGAGTCCCATTTCTGCACCAGGCAGCAGACAGACAGCAGGCAGTGAGGGTGACAGACAGAGAGAGAGTCTGCCATCAGAACTACATCAGACCACTGGTATTTCTACAGGTTCTCCGAATAAATGGCTGACACAAATCTTCTCTGCCAGGATGCACTTGGCTTGGCTGTGCTCAAACCTGAAATAAGCCTCACTGGCAAAAATTGGGAATTGGTTGTTTTCCTGAGAATAGGAATTGCCTTTAGGTTTAGGTAATTACACCACAATTTTGTGGAGAGCTCTGGCCTTGGAGGTGGTAGGGATCAAATATTCCAGCCCAGCAGTACATGACCTGAGCACCTCAAAACTGCTCACAGGCCTTTCCCCTCCGCTCCATTCTCAGCCTTTTTCCTTGGAGGGTCTGGTGACATTTCAGCAGGGCACAGGTCAAAGTAAAACTCCTAGAGGCACCATGCAATAATAACTCCAATAATCTCTTATTTCTGGCTCTGCCTTCTGCAGATTGCCTCTCTATCCCTGTTTCTCTGGATAAAAGTTGGCACAAGGACACTGACCTTTCTGGTGTGGTTCGGGAGCTGCTGGAGGGCTCTTTTTCAGTGGTGCGTAGTTGGTTCCTCCTGGCTGCAACTGCTGCAAGGAAACATTAGCTCATCTGTGTGAGCACTGCAAATCACCCTGGCTTTAAGGAAGAGCTGTGGGGTTGAAAAAGCAGCAGTGTGCAGTACTAAGTGAACTCCCTGGAGCTGAAAAACAAGACTAAAATGCTTGCCTGCTGCTGCCTGTAGGGAGGGTTACTTTTCCTCCCTAACATCTGTCTCCTGCTCTCCTTGGCTGGTCTGCTCCGTCCACACATTCCCACCAGCGCGATGCCCACTGTAGGGGTCTCACCTCCATTAAAGCTCCCAAGAGCTGCTGAACCAGCTGAATGACCTCATAGTGCTTAGAAATTGTAAACTCTCAAAATGCCACATATAGGCCCTGCAATGGCAGGCTTTCCAAGAGCAAGCGTTGCCCGTCACCTTGGTGCTGTCGCAAAGCCAACACTGCGTCTATTGTGAGCCCTGGCTGGCTGGAGTAAGGTTAGGGTCAGATTTAGCTGGTGATGGGCATGCATGGCCCAGAATTAAGGGCCGGAGAAATGTGGCTTTCCTTATGGCCTTGCCCAAGCGATTTTGGCTCCCAGAGCAGCCGTAGGACAGACATCTTGTCTCTCTGCACTGCCAGCTTCAAAGGAACCAGTTGCTTGTGTTGTGGGTATATATAGCATGCCTTGCCTTTGGGATAACTATTTCAGTTTTGCAAGCCTTGCTATAAATTAGGAGAGTCCATCTGTGGTCCTCACCCTGCTCTGGCAGAGCCATCTCCTTACTGTGCTCCTCTGAGCAGGGCTCTGAAATGCCCTGGGTATTTTGGAGGTTAACAGTCTTGAGAGCTTGAGGCATGCTTTGAGGGATGTGGGCATGCAGCGTGAGCATTGCTGAGCCTGGCCCTGGTAGCAGGCAGTAGATGCAAGGCTTCAGAAATAGGCTGAGGCTCTCCTGTTTTTGGAAGGTGATTTGTTTTGAGAAGAAACATCTGAAATGACAGTACACACAGTGAATTCAAAACCGTTGGTCTTTCAAGAGATCACAACAAATTATGTTTATGACCTGCAAATGGGCTCGTTTGCTATCAAATCACTTTAAAGGTGTTGTTTAAAAAAAAAAAAACTGTCAAAAAAATAGGATCTAAGCTTACAAAGGCTTAGTTTGGCCATTTTAGCCCATTATTGCTGTGATCCCCCGGCTCTTGCTGACAGGTATATGATGTGCTAGGGTAGATGCAGCCAGTCCAGTGGGTTTGCCCACAGTAACTCAGAGCAAAAGCTCATGCTGAACACAGAGGAAAATGGTGTCTACACGAAGGTCCATGTTGGGAGCTGTTGTGGGCCTGGCTTTGAACGGGGAATATTTTTCCTAAGCATCCTGTTCTTTACTGTTTCTCCTTATCTGTGCCTGCAGTAACGTCATCAGCTGATGCCATAAGATCAACGGGAGTTCACCTGCTGAAGTCTGAAGACCTGCAGTAACCCACTGATGATCCTACAGGCAAGGTTTGTCACTGCTGCGACAGAGCGTTAAAAACTCATTTTGTCAGACCTGGGAGGAGGAGGAGGTGTTGTGCCTTTGCTAATGGAAAAAAGGTCGAACTCCTGACTGCTGCGCTGGTGGAGAGCTATGAAAGATTCTGAGGATTAGTGGAGTTATAGTGACGAGTAGATCAGTCACACTGAGCCTCGAAACCGAGCCTGTTGTGCAGTGCTTCAGGCTTCAGAAGTGCTAGCCTTCTCATATTAATAATTAACACTGCTAAAACACTCCAGGGATTGACTTGGAAACATTAAACATGCTTAATATTAATGGCTCCCAGATGATAACCAATGGTGAACATTAGGATGTGTTAAAGACCAAGGAGGGAGAATAACTACTGACTACAATAAACATTTTCAATATTGTAGGATTAAATTACAAAGAGAACACAAGTGTAAACCACAAGAAATGCTTTCCTATAGCATTGCCTAATGCTTTCCCACTGCACTGCCTGCTACCAATTTGAAGGAACAGGTCATATTGTTTACACGTTTGAAATGAGGCTTGACTGGCCACACTACTTGCTTGAAGCATGGGGATGTAGTGAATCGTCAGCCACACACCTCCTTCTACCTGAGACAAGCTGTCTGCAGCTCAGGGCTGCTGCAGGCAGCTGCCTACATATGATGGTCCCGTCAGCCTCATCCCTTGTGATTTATGGGGGATGCCTCAAAGCTTGCTGAAGAGTTCCTTCTTGAGGGACCTGTCATGCAGGCTACGGGCTCTGTTTCGTGTCCCCAACTTCACTGGTGAGCCAGCTCCCCAGAGGATGCAGAAACAAAGGGAACAAGTCTGTGAAATAAGAGACAGGTGATCCAGCAAAGTGCAGGTTTTGCAGCGTTTTACCTGATGAAAGCGCTCAAGCTCTCTCTGCCACGTGCCATGAGCTGCTCAGTGGGCTGCTTTTTTGCCTGCGGGGGTATCACATTTAAGGAGATGGACCCTGACCTCTCTGATAAATCTGGTGGCTCCTGGCCAGCTGGCTCATGCTATTAGTTTGGGACAGGAGCGCTCTTCAAAAGACTGATCACATCTGGTTTGTTCCCTTAGGAAACCAGGCTAAAAATGGCTGTAGGCAGTACCTTTCTATGCTACAGAGGAGGTTGCTGACAGCCAGAAATGTCTCCCAGCTCAGTAATCTCCCCCAGAAGTGTTTCATTTGTCTGTGTTGGCCAGACAGTTGTAATGAACACAACTGCAAGCACTTTGCCAGAGCTCAGAGAAAGAAATATTTAAGTAATGTCGTCTAGCACAGACTTGGAAAGCTAGTGTGGGTGTGAACACAGGTTTTTTTGCCCGAGTCCCCACCCAGGTTTGGGATGTATAGTACAGACATGTTCACAGGGCGTTGTACAGCAGGGTCAGTATCTCCTTGCTTTGTGGTGGGCTGGTGGCCACGCTGTATTCTTGCTTTTTTCAGGTCATGTCTCAATGTCTGGCTGGTTTCCAGCTGGTTCCCAGCCTCATGCTCTGGGCGTTACAGGACTGTAAATGCACAGGAATAGAAATTATTTCATCTGCTTGAGCCTGAGCAACCTTGCCTAACGCCAGCCACTGCTGGAAGAGCAGCGTGCTGTTACGCCGGGGTGAAACGGGTCATCTGTTGTCAGTGAGCCAGGAAGGAACAAAGGTACCTTGGAGGGGAAACCGTTATCTGCTATTACCTAGAGCAGCTCCTTTTATAATTGAAAAATGTATTAAAAATTATTTTGGGAACTTGTAATTAGTTTTGTTGAGCCACTAATGTGCTCAGGATGCTTCAGAAACTTCAGTCACTGCCCAGAAAGAGGCCACCGCAGAGAACTCTGTGTTTCCTGCCTTGTCCCACTGCTGCAAGGTCAGGGAGGATGAAAACTTGTGCAAAAATTGAGGTTGAGCAATGGAGGCGGGGTCTGACAAGTTCCTGGGGAACTCCCTCTGACAGTGCCCAGCCCTGCACGATTTAAGGCTGGAAACCCTGCAATAAGGAGCTATATTTTGAGTGGCTGTCCTCAGGGGAATGTGCATCTAGGCAAGTTTGAAGGCAAGGAAAGAAAAAGCGGAGACTTGTGGCTAGGGCCATTCTATTCCTGCCTTTGGCATCTGTTTCCAGCCTGGTGTTTGATAAGCCCTTCAGCCAGCTGTGGAAATGGTGGTTTGTATGCAAGCACACATTTTCCTTTCTGTCCAGTTGGGACAGTGCTTTTTTTTTGTTACTGTTTTCTTAACATGGCTGAAATGAAAGCATTTTGTGGCAACTGAGTGTATTTAGGAAGAATTTTCTTTTAATTGTTTCCACAACTGGCAAGAAAACTAAACGCTGGAGAATCTGACAGCTCCTGCCCGACTTTTTTGGCTCATTGTCAATGGAGAATAGAGGAAATAATTCCTTCATGTTCCTACAGGGGAGGATCAGAAGGATTTTAGTGCTGTAATAATTAATGCTGCGGAGCAACCGACAAAAAAATTGCAGAGGAAGGTACTTGGTGCGGGGCTTGGATGGGGTGCAGGAGCTGACTGATGAGCTGGCTTGGAGTGCACAGGGGCAGGGAAAGCACGCTGAGCAGATGAGTCACTCCCAAACACCATTCATGGTTCCCTGCACATGGAAAAACAGGAATGCCACAGATGCTACGAAAATGTGTTACGGCTTAAAATCAGATGCACCCTTAGCTCCAGTGTGTGGTAACATGTAAAGTGTTTTGTCTCCATTTCCTCTAATGTTTTCTTACGGCTATCTTCTTTCACTTCCGAGTTTAGGCAAACTTCTTTGTTTCAGGAAACTATAATGACCTGCCTTCCTGCCCTACTGGTGATTAGCACAGCTGGCATCTGAGTCCTTTAGCACCAGCACGGCTTATTTTCAGTAAGCCAGGAACTAGTGGCTGTCTGCTGCTGTTCTGGGTGGGTGGGTGACCGGAGAAGTGACAGGAGATGGGGCAGAGATACACAGCTTCAGGATGTAATGCGGAACCACGAGCCATCAGGAGCCCTTCTTTCTGACATTAAGTGGTTGGAACAGTCCCCTGAGAAGAGACATGGCAATTTTTCGTTTTGCTGTGAAATAAGGTGAGTGGAAAATACCCGGCCCCAGGTAAGTGTGAAAGATCTCTAGAAGCAAAGCATGGCCAAGTTTTCCTGCACTTTAGAAAGGAGATGTTTGTCCTCTGAGTTGCGCTTTGGATGAACCTGGATGAATTTCCATAGGGACAACAAAAGGCTCCTCCTTCCCCTCTTCCACTCCATCTAGAGAACTAAACTGCAATGTGATGTTCACATAAGCTTTTCCACAACAAAGTTCACATGCCATTTTATGGAACGGTATGAATAATTAGTGCAAACAGCCTGCTACAAACAAGTGGTGTTTTCAGACCATGTGTTGTGACTATGTGTTGCGGCAGTCCCAAACAACTTGAGTTTAAGAAAACCTGGAGGGCATGCGTGGAAAATGCAGCTCAGCTTGGAACATTTGGGGCTGGAGTGGCTGAGGCCACACAGCATGGAGCAAAGCATGGGAAACCCAACCAGCAGGAAGCATCCAGCCCTTGTAACCAGGCCACGAGTCCCGTTGCTCTCGTGTCTACATGCTGTTGGAGCGGCAAGGACACCGCAGTGGCAGAGGGAATGCTTCCATACATTAATCACGAAGCAATGCAGAGCCAGCTCCAGCTGATGTAATGCATTGTTTTCTCTGAAACTATCCCAATTTAGCCCTGCTGAAGGATAACTCGTTCAGACGATGTCTATTTTTTGACAGATGCAGAGGCAGCATTCCCAGATGAAATGTGCCTATTGCTGCCTTTGGCCCAGGCTCTGGGAGGAAAAGGTGTGGATTTGGAGTGCATGCCTTGGAGGTCTTATCGCTGCATGGTCCTGCTGTCTGCAACTGGAGGGAGCAGACAGCGGTACAGATTGCAAACAGCAGCCCATGACAGCCTTCCCTGTGAGCCAGCCACTGCCATCAGCTGCTGCGCAGCAGCCTGGGACAGCTTTGGCTCCCTGCACCCAGAGCTGCTGCGGAGCTGGCTTAACTTTGCATCATGCCGAAATGCTCAGAGGTATGTCTCTGGGGTTGCTGCAGTGCTGCCCATGATGGGTACTCACGTCCCAAACCTCGTGGCAGGGAAGAGAGCCCACAGTGTTTGGGCCAGTGCTAGTGCCTGCAGCCAGGCGCTCATGATAAAGCTCACCACTGCTTTTGGATGCGTGTCCAGAACTTTGGCAAGGAACTTCTGATTTCCAGACTGTGATCACATATGGCCTCTTTAGCTGTAAGATTTTGTGCTAACTTGGCTCTAAACTTTACACAGAATTATCCCCAGCCCTTCTCTCCAAAGGAGATTATAGAAAAGAGATGCAGTTGTTCTGTCTTTCTCTGGACAAGCCAACACCTTCTCGTCTCAGGAAAAGTCCTGCTGCTGCTTATCCTAGCAGCTTTTCTCTCTACAGCTACACAAGTCTGAATTCTTTTTACCATGGGTAAGCAGACAAAGAGACTCTATTTTAGGTAAGGTCTTGTGGATGTTTTGTGCAACGGCGTAAATATTTGCACTGGGAGACCCTTACCTGAAATGCTCTAACATTAAACATAATTCTTCAGTGTTTGTATTATAATGGTGGCAGGGAACCAACTTGTGACCAGTTTATAACCCCAGAACTTCCTCTTCTTCTGTCATTTCCAGCTGATGAGATCATGAGCTTAGTCCTTGACATGGGATTTGCAGTCTGTGTGGTTTCATTCCATTTGTGTCTCAACTCCTTAACCTCTTCCCGTTCTTGTATGACTCTATCCTCCTTTACTGATGTTGATTTATAACGCTGTGTCATCTGCGTATTTCATTAGTGCTGTCCTACTTGCATCAGGGTGCTAATGGAAATATTACACAAAATCAAGATCAAGGCTTTAAAAAACTCCCTCTGAAGGAAGATTCTTCCTCAACCTTGAAAGAGGTCCAATTCTCAGACCTCAAGATTCCCAAGGTGGCATCTTCAGTGACCTGTGAAAAATTTACAGATGGAAATCTCTCTCATGATGAGCCAAGGTGACCAGAGGAGGCCAATAAGTCACAGAGAAATTTTGGCAACATGAAGACAACAATCAAGCCCTCTTCAGGGAGAACGTATCTTCAGCAGAACAAGTGTGTTGCTGTTAGTAAAAAAGAGAATAAGGTATTTGGCTGCAGGTGTTGTGGGATTTTTTTTCTCTGGTCCTCCTGAAGTTCAGCCTGGTCCATCTCACGGACTGTATTCTCCATAGTCAACCCCAGATCACTGATCTGTTTCCCGGAGCACCTGGGAAGGCAGCTTTCAGTTACGCTCTGCTGTGATCACTCACTGCGTAACTACAAGCCCCATGCTAGAAAAGTTGAAGCCAAGCGAGGTTCACAGCCTGCCAGAGCTCCCCTGATGCAAACAGCCACTCTGACGAGTTGAAGAGTAATGAGCCTCACCAGACAAACCTGCACGGACACTGTCAGACTCCTGAGCCCCGTCTTGACACTGCTCGGTTGTGGCAACACCATCTGAAAGCTTTTTCCTTGCTGAAGAGGATCATCATGGGTTCCTCAGGAGTTGTAACAAAGTAGAAGTCCTTTAGCTGGTTTTTTTTTTTTTTTTTTTTTTTTTTAAGGGCTTCAGTGCCAGCACATATTTGTCTGTGATGTAATTTTTTCCCATTAATAAATCCGCAGACCCTGCTGGATACCATTGCTGTTATGTTTGCAAAAAGTTACGATGTTAATGGAGCTCTGCTCCTTTCACAGATCTTGACAATATGAAATATGGGCCTCCTAGGTGTAAATTTTCTGAAGTGTTTAAGCATTCCACTCTCCTTGGACTAATGGACATTTTGCTAAAGCTGTCACTTCATTTCTGGCTCGCCAGATGCCACGATCTGGTGGAGCAGAGAGGTGGCCCTGTGTTTTCTTTTAACGCTGCCAGCTAGCCACTGGATTCCACTACCCCAGGGCTTAACGCTAATAGAAATGTAAACTTATTTTGCTGCACGGAACATAAAACCCCCCACTTTATTATACAGAGATGGTCTACTGAGTACACAAGCAGCAGCAGTTTTAACAGCTGATGGCTTGTTCTGACTCTCAAGAGTGCGGTTTTACAAGATGGTTTGGTTTAAGAGCAGCACAGAGGGAAAATTGTATCTTTGGGATGCGCTCTGCATGAACCAGCCTCCTTGTATGCAGGATATTGGAGAATGAGGTACGCATTATGCTCTTAAAATAGAGCCCTTTGAAACTGGCGTGGGATACTCGGTCTTGCTTGAGCACCATTAATCACAGTTATGACGCTCAGACAAAATGGGCCTCGACTTCATGTTGCTTGTTAAAATAAGAAATGTACATTTCAGGACTTAACTTTCAGCTGCAGTCACTGTACCTCGTAGTGTAGCCAAAACTAATGTATTTGAATCATTATTTTATATTTATTTGGACAAATTCTGTATGCATAGTACTTCTGTAACAAGATGGCTTATTTTGACTATATTAAAAGAAAAAAAAAATTACTATCAGTGTCTGGAATGCAAGCCAAAAGCAGGATTCCTTACACTACAGAGCATGTTCAAGGTGTGATCTGAATTCTGACTGCAGTCACTCAGGAGCATCTTCTCTTCCAAGTTCTCTGCTTTATTTTTTCTTTCTTTCCTTTTTACGAAGCCCTCTCAATAGTAAGTTTTCAGACATAAACCTGCCCTGCACAAGCCTCACATTGGCTCTCAGGCCACGTCTCTGTGAGGCTTTCACACAGTAGGGCAAGAAGCACGAATGCAAATCTCACTGCACTGCTGAACTGGAAATTCCTTGCATGGATTCAGTGATGCAGCTGCACAGGTGGCTGAAATCCCTGGGTAACACAGGCCTAAAAATAAGGCGCTGGCCTGTGTCTTTAGCCAGAATTCCTCAAAGGGCAGGGGCAAATTCAAGGATAAGGTCTCTGGGAACAAGTTACGCAGGGCCTGAAACAGCGACAGTGATGAGCAAGTTTTCTGGGAAGTGAGGATGGCTGCAGAAGGGAAGCCTGCGGGATAGTTAAGAGAACAAGGACACTGTGAGGCTCTGCCCCTACAGCAGGGCCAGAATCCATTCTTAAAGCCCCTGCACTGCCTTGCAGAGTTGGTGCTTCTTTTTCCACTTGTGAAGTCAGTGTCTGTCCATCAAAGGCCTTGCTAAGCTTGGAGCACAGCATTTCTGAGTGCAGCGCATTGCCCTGCTGAGGAATGAAGACAAAAGATTGAGCACAGGCACCAGCTATAAATAGTCACCTTGATGTCACTCGTATAAAAAGCAATAAGCGACAATTAAATAGTTTCTGGAGAACAAGCAGCAGCCTGGATTGTATGGAGGGCATCTATACCCATCTGGGGAAAGAGATTCTGCTAGAACTACTTTTTTTTTTTTTTTTTCCTGGAGCAGCAGCAGGTTGCTTTATGTTCTACTAAATGCCCTGTTGGGATGGTTGACATATTAAACTGTTTGACACGGTTTTGAATTTCAGGATCAGTCTTCAGCGCAAATGACCCAAATCACAATCGTTGTACATGAAAACTTCCAGATAAACGTTGGCTTTGGCTGTGCATGGACTGCTGGATCCAGTCAACAAACCGAGAAGAAACCTGTGGGCAGTGATGTCGTGGCAATTTCTGATTTTAGAACGAGTCTGATCTGTAATTTACAGTTGCCCTGTGTTCTGGATGTTTTCCTTCCCTTTCTAAGCTTTGTGTGTAAGCCTCTGAAAGATTTAAGACTTGGAAAAACAAAAGTCTATCTAAGCCCTCGAGCGTCAGTCTCAGTCTGTTTGGGCTGTATCTGGAAACCACCAGCAGCTTGGCAGAGCTCTGGGGAGGTCTGCAGCAGGACGGGAGCTCTGGAGTCACCGCAGGGCATCGCAGAAAGCAGCTCTTGCATCCTTTACACCCTGGGGCTGCTCAGAGCTGGCTAGCACTGCCTATATCAAGTTTGAATTTATAGTAAAATTAAGTCATGGAGATTAAATGCAGCACTCTGGTCTTTGTCAGCAGGGGGATGGATTTTGCAGTCTTTTCTTCTGTGATGGAACATGTTTGGTGTCCTGAGCTGGAGAGACCTATAATTCATATAGCAGGAATTAGCGTGGGCCGGAATCGTGGTACAAGGGCCGTGACAGGAAACCCCGACAATACTTGTTCTTTGTCAATGCGAATTAATCTTCATGTTGGGTAAGCGCCCAAGTATTTGACACCAGCAATTGACTGGAATTAATCACGTCCACTCATACTTGATATGAAAATTCATGGCTGGAGGAAAGCCGCCAGGTTACGGGGCTGGGTTAGGGTCAGAGGTACGAGCAGACGCTCGGGGTTTGGGCACTCTCGCCCCGTGCTTGTGGCACAGAACCCCCCGGCTCACAGCACACCCCATCCCACAACACCCCCCAGCCCGACAGCTGCGCCCTGAGGTGCAGAGGAGCAAGGAGCAAGCCCCGGCCCTGTCTGGATGGAGGTCAGGCGCCCGCTTCCCCCATTTCAGGAGGGATCTCCAGGGACAAGAGCAGGGGGACGGGGCAGGCCAGACCTCCAGCTCCAGCCCCGGCAGCTGCCAGGCGACGCGGGGCTGAGGGGCTGCGGCCGGCTCCCCGCTCCCTGCTGCCGAGGGCCCGGGG
>VXAV01007147.1:49808-98307 GCA_013399715.1 Alectura lathami | reverse complement strand
TGTTTGATTCCAGACTTGAGCTGCTGGGAAAATACTGGAACTAGTTTTATGTGCCTTTTTTTTTGTGTGCTTTTTATGTGCTTATGTCTGTTTAAATCTGAATGGTCTACAACCCTACTGCATTGCTGTGGAGCTGTGCATTTCCCATATGCTGTTTTATTTGTGCCGTGTGAGATCTACTGGTCTGGATTTTCTTGCTGAATGTGTTGCTGAGCTCTGAGAGGATTTCTGTTGACAAATAGGTTGAATCAACATCTGTTGGAAATTGAAGCGGGCTTTTGGGACGTTCCTGTGATACTCAAGGGTCATGCTTTCCCATTGTCTGTTAAATATGAAATTTAGATCTGTCCCTATGTGAAATGAGTGCAGTGAAACAGTGATGTGACCTGACCTTTTCATGAACTGTGGGGGAATCTGGGGGCTCTGGGAACAGTACGCTTGTGTGCGGATACAAGGGATAATGTTGGTGTATGTGGAGTAGATCAGTGTTTTTGGTAATATTTGTACATTCTCGTCTAATATCCCTGGAGAAAAAATAACAGCCTTATTTGGTGAACTAAAGCAAGCAAAGAAAGCACACAAAGAACCTGGGGAAAGGCTTTGATATCGCTGATGAAATAAATAAATACTGACAGAGTCAGTCTAGAAATCGTTGCTCTAGCAGAAAGGTGTCTGTAACCTAGAATTTATTGCCATCTGACAGAGCAATCCGCAAATGTAGCGTTATAAAGTAAAGATCAGTGGGTCTTTGCATGCAGGGGACAGGTATAAAAGCCTTATCTACAACACTTCTGAGGTGACTGTGAGCTTCTGAGGTATGCCAAGCAAGCCTTATGGTACTGGTTTGTTGTTGTGATTTCCTCTAGTAGGAAGTGGTTCTCAAAGGGCTGATCCTTTGCTGCTGCTGTACCCCACTCTCACAACACTTGTTGTTACTTGTCTTATTTCTAAGGCAGCCTTTCCCTGCTTTGCACTGCTTGACACAGTCCGGGTTTGACTATGGGTCTGTAGTCTGGTAGTTCATTTGTTAGCAAGGGTCAGGGCGCAGGCTCCTCAGGTAATCCAGGACAGCTCAGACCCAGTTTGGATACAGTAATCTTATCCCACCCCCACACAAAAGCTGTCCAATACTTCCTTGAACAACGCTGTTTTTCAGCTTTAATCTGAGCTGATGGGTTGTTCAGTGCCCTCTTGCTCTGTGCAAGTTGTCTTGACATGTCCTGGCTCTCTGATGGAATGCTTCTGAACGTGAGGGAATGGGTCGTGGAGCGATAGCAAACGTGAGAGGGTAATTCCTGTCCACTGACCAGGTAAGGCTGCCGTCTAGATTTAAAAAAAAAAAGCAGGTATAGATTTTGAAGTACATGATAAGTGTGAATTTTTAAAATGTTTTCTTTGAAATTTCTTCTCTGTGTGTTTTTTTCCTGCAAACTCAGCATGGAGCTTGACTTTCCCGCAGGAGATGCAGCCAGTGTGCTGTTGCTAGATGCGTGAGGTTCGATATTTGTGCATGTTTAAAGGACAGAACTCTGGTAAAGCACAATGTAGTGGAAGCTGTTAACTGGAGCATCCAGATGCAGTAACATGGAGAGGCAATGTCACCAGGCTTTCCTTAGCTGGTTCCTCTGGATAGCAGCACTTTTTCTTAAGTAAGGTTTACACAGGCAGTTCTTGGCATGTCTCTGCTTGGTGTTGCAAGTGATGGATTTTGGCCTGTGTTCTGTGTCCTGACTTCTGCAAGAACACAGAGAACCGGCAGTTTGCCCATGGATATTCTGTCTTAACAGATAGCTAAGGTAATCAAAAGGATGATCTCACTGTGATAGAAGCTGGAGAATTGTATGAAACGCTTTCCCAACTAAATATCCCCAAACACTTTTTGCATGTGTAACAAGTGTTTCAGGGCTCAACAGCACTAGGAAGTAGTGGCAGGCAGGAAAACAAATGGTGATTTTTAAAACATTTCTCTTATACACTCACTGTACACAATAAAAAAAAACCAACAAACCCCAGTCTCTTGTGGTAATGTCTCTTGCAGAGTCCTTCATGTAGTTTCTGTAGCATTCTTCTGATCTTCTGCAGTACTTAGATTACTGTAGGCATCTTTTAAAGTTTAATATAAAGTCAGTGCATGTAAATAATGAAAAACAGCGCCTTGCAACTTGTAACCATTGTGCTGTGGGCCAACAAAACATTGTAAACACTGCACAGTGGTCTATTACTAGATTGCTCTGTTAATTTCAATCAGTCTAAAGAGCTAAATTTAATTAAATCTTTTGGATGAGAACGTTCTACCTGTGGAAAGGTGCTTAGAGGTCATCTCTATCATCTCTAGTTTTGAATGTTAATGTTTAGTGTAAAAAATAATAATGTTTTCTCTTTCTTTTGCTTGAGGCCAAGTAAGAATGTGGTATTAAAGGTGATGATATTGTTATTAATGCTCAATGCCATACTCATGTGCTAGAGCAGAGAGCAGACCTTCTAAAAACTTGACGTTTTAAAGTTCCTACCTTCAGCTTTCAGTCAGTACAAAGATTTGTCTCACTGGAGTTTTTTGACACTGAACTTGCTTGCGTTTCAAGAACTTGACACCATCCTCATTGCAGGAAATACTGCTTCATGATCTTACTGGGCACAGAGGTGAGACTGGTCGGCCTGTAGTTCCCTGGGTCTTTCCTTTTTCCCTTATTAAAATGAGGTGTTTTGATCCTAGTACAGTCAGACCAGGACAGTTGTATAAATGGATTTAATTTCAAATTCTGTAGTGTTGCAGTGGGTTCTGTCTGCAGTGTTACCCCATTGTACAGGGAACACCTTGGAGAGTACAAGAGTGAGAGTTGTTTTTGTATAACACAGTGGGTCTTGTTGACAGTCTTCTGTTCTCTCAAATACTAATTGGAAATAACTTTTCTTGTACAATAGTTCTTAAACTAGGCCTATTTTTATCATGCATTAAAATACTTAGGCTGGGTGGGAGTCTGCAATAAATATTTTTATTCCCCGAGGTAATGGCTGTTGGCCAACTTCTGTGCTCTTACTCATCAGCTGCTGGTCTAAATTCTGCTGAATTCAACCTTTTTATCTCTGAAGAGCAGAAATAATTCTGTATGCATGTTTCTCACTCCTGAGTGTCATTTCCTTAAGGAGACGCTGCAGTGCCTTGGTTCCTGAGGATAGTTCATCCAGGAGTCTGGCTGTGCCACCACCACGGGTGACATTGTGCAACTCGACCAATGTAATGCTGCCTTTAAAGCTTCCTCATCGCTTTCTCAAGTTGCATTGGAGCCAAAGACCCTCAAAAGGTGGTTGTACCATATCCTTTTTTTTTTTTTTAAATAAAAAAATGAAATCAAGCTTTCAACATAAAGGTCTCTCTTAAATAAAAGACCTATGAGCTGGAGGGTGAGTCTGAGCATGCCACTGAAGTTACACACTGGTGGCTTATCTCCTCATCCTGTTTGGTTGCTCATGCAGTGAGATTATGCTACATAAATATGAAACCCTAAGATTAAAAAAAAATAACAGAAAAAAAAATTACAGCTTCCTAGAAGCTTTTTTAGTTTGTCAAGCAGTGCTTATTTTAGAAATGGGCTAGTTCAAGGTCATGGGAGAAAATCATGGTAAGGCCCTCAAATGCTTCAGTAGTTAGATGTCAAAGCTCTCGGCGTTTGTTCTGCTTGGGTGCTTTTCGGTGTTGCTGCTTTTAGAAGATAATCAATGTGCTCTGCAAATGCCCTCTCATTTTCATGTGTCTTGTGCCCGTGTCAGCTGTCTTCGTTGTGGAATATTCTAAGCTCGTCAAATCAGAAAGTTGTAGTCTTTTTTTTGTTACAGTTTAATGAAGTGCAGAAAACCACAAAGGCCTGCTTCACTCTGTTGTGACTCTTTTTCTGCCATAGCATTGCTGGAAATTCCAGGAGAAAGGGAAAAGATGGAATGGAAATGGAGGCCGAACTTTCCTCACTTGAACGCTGACTCAAACCAAGAACAGAGTGAACCTGGCAGAGTGCCATGGGAAAATGTATGCTTCTGAGGCAGTCAAAATGCCACGTTTTATAGCTGCAATGCTCTTTCACAGGAGGAAAAAAGGAAAAATAAGATGGTGTAGAAGGGGAAGAGAAAAGGGCAGGATACATCTGCCTTAAAAACCTCTTTGGACTGTAGGCATAAGAGCAGAATGCGGTAATGATGCATCTTTTCCCCCGTTCCCTGAATCCCACCTTGCTGCTTTCTGTCCTTGAGGGTGCATCCTTGGCTCTGCAGCGCCCGTGCCAGCCGTTAGCTGCATGGGTGCCATGGGAATGAGCTTCCTGCCTCAACGGCTCCCTGCTTCCCCCAATGCAGCTGACTCACGCTGTGTCAGATGCTCAAGTTAACTCTTACAAGATAAGAAAATGTGAGCGCCCCAGTGTTACTCAGGGTGGGGTAGGTCCCTGCCAGGCAAGGGTGGTGGGCAGGCAGCAGAGCATGTGCATGTTGCTGGCTGGTTTGAGGTTCTGTTCTGGGACAGGCTGGTGCTCAGAGGCAGTTTTTTAGGTGCTGGTGTTACAGACATTCATGAAAGCATTGTGAGAGAACCTGCCTTTTCCTGCCTGGGTTTGGCCAGATAAGGAGCTAGAACCGATGGCTTACTACTGAGGTGAACTGAGTGGGAGGTTAACCATGATGTGTCCAGTCCTTCTCGTGTCTCTTTGTCAGGATGGCTTCAAACTAGTGGCGGTCTTTTGGCATCTGAAATCTATTGTAAAGACATCACACTTGATGGAATTGGTCTTTACAAATCGCAGCCCAGGATCGGCAAAAGTTGTACTGGGTCTGCTTATTGCAGATATCCACCCTTGTGCAGTGGGTGCTGTACTAAGAATCTTCTAGAGGACAGGGTGCACATTTAAAATCAGTACTGAGCCATTAATAAAATCTAGAGAAAACAAATTTTTGTGCTTAGCAGATATTCTGCTCCTCTTATTTTTAGTATACATTTAAGAAGTTGTACTCCTCACCCCCCAAAAAAAAAAAGTTTGGCAAGTTCAAACAATATGATTTAAATATTTCAGAGAAGAGTATCACCAGGACTGATGAGTTCATGAATGAGCTGAAAGCAGGCAGGCAAGCCAAGAGAACTCTTGCAGAAGCAGCCAGAACTGTCATGTAGTGCACCTTTTATCGCTGCATTTGGACCAGAGGCACTGCGTTGTATCCAGGACTTTTGGCTCTTCTGTCAGTGTAGTTGTAGAGGGTTTGGACTATGATTGTTTGGCAGTAGTCTCGAAGAGCTTTTAAAAGGAAGAGCTACAAAAGCAGCCTGGTAAAGTGCAGGAGCAGAACTGCTGGCTTGATATATTCCTCCTGTTCTCAAAGTGGGAGTCCATTCTTACCTCCAAGTGACTTTAAGGATTCACTGCAACAGCAGGGCAAATAAAGATTTATTGAGGGTGCCAAAGGTTGACTGCAAAGATGTTTGCCCATTTCAGCTGCTTGTTGTATTGGATGAAGTAGTTCCACCATCTTGAGCAATTTGGGATGGTAGGTCATGAAGTTGATTCTTGTTTATTTTAAAAGGAAAAAATTGCTCAGAGCTTTCATTTGTACTGGTAATTGATGGTAAAGACCTCTCTGGCTCTTACAATTAACATTAATAGCCTTATAAGTACTTTTCATGTCTAATTAGAGGAAATTACATGATAGAGAAGTTAAGGTTAAGTTGTTGTGTTGGCTCTAGCAGAACTGTAATTTAGAAGAAAACCTCAGAGAGAAAGTGGCAGCTTTCTGGTAAAGTTTTATTGATACTTTTAGTTTGAGGAAATAATACTGTTTGCATACCTAGGGCATTGAAATTAATCAGTGTATGGAATATTTCCATACTGGTACACCCAGCATGTTTACTTAAATGTTGTTGAATTTCTGGAGTGTCAAAAACAATATTGAGAGGAACTCTTTTAACCTGTGGAAAATTGTGGCTTTGTAATATGCAAGTGTTTAAAACAAAGCTGCTTTTTGTGATGGTGTTTGGCTTTCCAATGCTAAACATCCTATGGCATTGAGTCCAGAGCAGCTTTCAAAATCATGAAAGCAGAGACTTTGTGTGCTTGACAAAAGGAAAGGGGCTTTAAGATCCCACATCTTTGGCAAGGCTTCTTGTGATTCATGGACGGGAAGTGGGAATCGGTTTCTAAAATTAAACTGAACTTTCACTTTTTTCCTCTCCTTCCCCCAGTGAATGCTTTGCGTAGTCTTCTGTAGATACAGACAAGCGAGGAGTCACCGCTCAACACTTCACAGCAGGACTGCTCAGCACTCATACCTCCAGTCTCTGCTTTGAATTTTGAAGTCATGAAGGACAAGTCACTCATGTCATCCTGAATCTGATCTGCTCTGTTTACCCTTTCCCTCTTGGGAAGAAAGGGTGAGAGTGGTTCCTGCTGTCATTTCCCCCTCCGAGGTGGACAAATAAGGCAGGCTTGTGTTACGTGCCGTAGTTATTTGGAGATGGCTGAGTTGGTCAAGAGCTGCAGCCCTCTGCTCTCGTGTGAATGGTTTGCTTTTTGCTACACTGCTTATTTTAATGAACTCCGTCTGTATGTGGTGTAGTCCATAATAGAAAGCAGATTGCTGATCTGCTGTTGCCTGCAGTGCAGTTTAGATGCTGTGATTTACTCGCTCTGCTGGGCTGAGTATCAAAATGAAGTGGGTACCCAGTTTATGGTTAGTGCAGCATTAGTTTGCAAAATCCTCTTCAGGCAAAACGTCAACAATGGGATTGAAAGGTGAAGATGAGAACAAGGCAGCGACTGATTGCAAAGGAGCTGACATTCTTCTGAAAGAAGCAGCTCATAGTCTGTTAACTTTATTTTGTGGTTGATCCCTGTTTTCTTTATCTCAGAAGTCATCATGATGGTGGTTTATCATCTGCTATTGAAAGTTTCCTCTGGAAAAGAAAGTATTGTTCAGTTGTATTGGTGTAGGATCTCAATGGTGAGAAGTTAAGGGAGAGGACAAAGCAAATGTGGCCGGGGAGCACAGTATGGGTTCGTTTTGATGCAACTTCCAACAAGAGTCAAAGCACTTTTCTTAATCAGAACAGACAATAAGAAAAAGATTCCCTGCTGGATTAGACCTAGTTAGTAAGACTGAAATAATGTTGTTATTATTTTTCTTTTTTAGCTACAGCTTATTCAGGTAAAATTGCTCCTGCCTGCCTTCAAATATATCAAGTATGGCATCCAAAGCCATAGTTGGCTTACTGGGAACGTACGGTGCAGCATATTTTCCTTTTCCTCTGCCATAGGTTCAACATAAATCCTTAAACAGCTTACCGTACCAAAAATAAGGCTGTATAAAAATCTGAGCACATGGAAAAATAGCTGTCCTCTTACTACCACATTAGAATTTAAAAGAATTACTCAATTTTAGACATTCAGTTGGAACCTCTTAAATTAGTAATGATTCTGAGAACCCAAGCATCCAGATCTTAGGCAGGTTTCTGGAAGTGAGAAAGGCAGTGCTGGCATGTGCACTGAGATGACCATTACCAAGTAGGATTTCGGGGGAAATGTCTTGTGACGGCTTGTACTTCCAACAGCTGCCAGATTTTTTTTCAACCAAAAGTGAATGCCAGATGAGATAACTTCCTGTTGGTCTTTTGCTCTTTGTATTCCTCTTGCTTCCCCTTAGATTACAGCTTTGATATCGAGGATGCTTAAACTGATCTACAGCCATCTAAAGGCACAAATTAGTCACCTAAGAACTGGTAATAAAGTTTAAACAATCCTACAGAAGAGAATTAATGCCTTAAACAATCATGAGTGGGACCTGCAAGCTGTCATCTCTAACTATTACATCTGTGCTGACAGTAAGGGCAGTTGGATGCCTGCAGAAATGTTTAGGAGAGAAGATGAAAGAAACTTGACTGTTAGCCTTGGGATAGTTTCTGGAAGCTGCTGAGGATTTGGTGGTGGGAGGAGTGCATGCTCTGTCCATGCGGTGGTTTTGCATGGATTTTAGGGTTGTGGCCTGTTGCAGTACTCTTGCTCACTTTAGAATAATCCGAAGTCTTCAGGGCAGATTTATAAGCACGCTGTTTGGTGCTTTTTATGTTAACAAAAAGTTAATCACCACCTACTCACTACAAAGCCTGTGTCAGTAAGGGAGGGAGGGTATTTTACAACTTCTTCTGACTAACATCATTAAGAAGAAGGTGCTAAAATTCTTGACAGTAAAGCTGTCTTGGTCTTGTCCCTTAGACATTTATTCTATTTAGTTTAAGGTTAAATATGAGTTACTTCGTATCATATTCATCAAAATACAGGATGCTCAGTCGCAGATTTTTAGCCACAGAAAAACTATGGTTGACATGCTAGATAAGTCTGAGATTCCTTTGCACTGCAGAAACACTTGCGTCGTTGCTCTTGAAGACATTTTGCCTACATTTCTATCACAGAAACAGTCAATTTTTTTTTTACTAATAAATTAGTGTCTTCATGATTCCGTTGATCATCAATAAAACTGTAGCATTAACTTTTTGCTTACAGTTTGTACTTCTGATATTTTAACGCTAGCAGCTCTTGGATTTCAAGTTGGAATTCACATGCCAAGTTATTAAGTAAGTCATCAAGATGATAAACTAATTTTCTAACTTCTGAGCTAGACAGATGAGTTCTTTGCATTGCAATTCCACCCAGCAATGTGGTAGCTGAGCGGAGAATGTTGCAGTCATCCCTGAAAGGGTAAGCAGATTGCAGAATGGAGGAGGAAGGGCTGGAATAACGGCTGAAGATGCCTGCATCTTCCCACGGGTCTGCACAAGTCCGGAATCAGCCTCTGCTGAAGCTGGTAAGGTCTGTGGTGGTGGAGACCCAGAAGGACTCTGGGAAATGATGTGAAAAATGCTTCCAGACCCTTGAGTTCAGCTTTGCCAGGTATGGAACAGCCTTATTTCTGCGCAAAGGAAGTGAAATGTAGGCAGGTGCTCTTTTTTTCTAGTGGAAGCAAGAATGCATTGCTGTGCTTCTGAGAAGCTTTTAACAGCATAAATGCTTTCATGGGTTCTAGCCCTGAAGTCTAGAATAAAACCTATCTTTCAGGTGAAATCTAGCATTCATGAAGAATTTTGCCTGGATAGATTTTGCTCTTCTGCTGTTGCTCCCAGAGTTACAGATCTTCTGCGTAGGTGAGAGATTTATTCTAGCATTGTTAGTTGCTTTTGTGAGCCAGTTCTCTTTCTGTTTGGAGCATTAAATACTCCACTCAGGTATGTAAGCAGACTAATGGTGTCACTTACAAACATAAAAAATGAATGCTAAACACAGGGTGAGAATAAAGAGGTTTTGACTGGATTAACAGGGCTTTGCTGGAGAACTGGGTTAGAAATTCACTGTGTCATGTGCAAATGTTTCTGTCTTGTTGAATTTGCTGAAGTGTCTTAAGTGTATTAAGTTGTTGCAAAAGTAAAACTTTATTAGATTCTTCTCTACTAATGATGCAGCTGACATTTTCTATAAATATATTTTTTATAAACAGATTTCTAATGTAGGCCGTTGTTGATGTTGGTTTAAGTTTAACCTTGGGAGGTAAACTTACTTCAGACCATTTTGTCCATAATGCCTTCTGGAGCAGCACAAGCATTTTATAACCTAATGTCTACTGGTGAATTGGAAATAAAAATCCGAAGGGTCAGATCCTTACAAATTCTTCTTGACTAACTAGGTCTCAGTGATTTCAAAACCACCTCTGTCCCACCTCCAATTTCTCCGCAAGCTCAGTAACTGTAGACAGACCCATCGCTGGGGGAGCTGGGACTGAGGGTGGCTGAGAGGTACGTTCAGTGTGAGCCTCGTGTGATGCTCCTTTCATGTTTCAGGGGACACATAAGAAGGATAAAATATAAAACCAGCACTGAATTCAGGATGAAATATCCCTGTAGCATAAAAGGTTTAAATGTCACTGTGAAGAACGAAGGGCTGATAGAAGGAGAAAAGACTATTTTTATATACAGCTTGTGCATTAGAAAAAAAACACAGTTACATACTGTCAATTCCGATGCTGCTTAAGGATCAGGAATATAATATTGAAGCTATACTTATCAGAGCTCTGTATGAACAGTTAAACATATGTTTCTATTTTCAAGGCTGTGGGCAGTCCTGCTGGATCCAGCTGAGCTACAGAAGTTCATGCTTTGTATCACTGAGGTATTACAAAGCTGGGGGCCTAGGTACTGTTTGTGCTATGGCAACATAAAAGAGCCCATACAAACCCCAGCAGTATACAACTGAAGAGCATCAATACCTTCTGGACGTGAAGAAATCTAGTTTTGGAGGTTGATGTATGCTGTGGGAAGCATGCACAGCTTTCTAGAGCCCTATTTTGAGTTTCATGTCATCTGAATGGCATTTGCTAGTAGTAAATACATTTAGCAAAGCTAAGTTTAGAACTGTAGGTCAGCACTTAAATTTGTTTTCCCCTCATTAGTCTCACAACTCGATCAGGTCTTAAATTTTATAATCAGCAGTACTTACTGTCATTTCTTCCCTCTGCTGCATGCTGTCATATTTAGTACAAGCCAAAGAACATCCTTGTTATCAGTTGTGCAGCCTGTACTCTTTAAAAGTCAGACTTTTGTCATATTTCAGACTTCAGTCATATTTCCAGCAGTAGGTTTTTTTTTTCCTTTCTTACTCAATTTTTCTTTTGTTCCTGACCTTTTGTTTCTTTTGTTAGCTATAGAAATGCTGTTGCACAAATCAGCTGGGTTGTCATGGGGAAACTTCACAGCTTGAATGTGATGAAAAATAGCCACTTTTTTTTTTTTTTTTTCTTACTGAGATACTGCAGGGGAACGAGCATTTCCTTACCAGCCTGTGGGATAGTGTGTGGATAGGGCAAGGAGTGATGTGCGGCCTTGCTCTTGTTATTCCTCTGCTACTGGATTTAAAAGCTGAGCAAAGGCAAAGCAGACAGTAATCTGTCCTACAGGAGTATCCCTTGGAATCAGTACGCAGTCCAAGTTGGGCTGCTTTTTCTTTCTAGTGCAGCAGACCTGCGAGGCAGGGCATCTCCTGCTGAAAGAGAAGCACGTGGTGAGTACGCTTTCGCCATCTGTCTCTTGTCTCTCGTGTCCACTCCGTTCAGAATGGAGCTTTCATCCCTCAGAGGACAGAGCGGGCCGAGTGGCAGCTGCGCTGCTGGCAGCGTGTGCTAATGCCCTGAGGAGATCGGATCAGGAGGTGCCTGCCCACGAGCTGTGAGAGGGGAGTGCTGCAGAAGGGATCAGCAGAGGAGAAGCGTGTGAATTCTTCCTGTGAAAGTCGCAGCTTTCACCATTTCAGCTTCTGCAGCTGCCTCTGTGGGCTGATCTGCGTGCTTCATTGATCCTCTGGATAGAGATTTTTATGGGATTGATAATAATCAGCCTATCTAGAGTTCTTTCCACTTCAGTGAAGTTGATGTAAGAACATGGCAGAAGCTCAATCCTGCACATCGTTAAAGGAAAACAACCCCTTCAACTGGCTCGGTAGTGGTGAGGGATGGCAGTTGTTTGGCCTGATGGGGTATCGTAGAGTTGAAAAGGTCAAACAGCTGCTGATGTGGGGCAGCTGATCAATACTCTCGGCAGTACGCTTATTTAAAACTTACGGGGCTAACAGATGCTACCAAGGAGGGAAAGATGCTGAACGGTTTGTATATGCTTCAATTTCTTCATGGAATACACAGCTAGGCTGCAAGCTGTATGGCTGTTTTCAGAAGGAGGTAGAGGTTTATCTTACCTTGACTGCAGCAGATGGCTTTCTCCATCATAGCTGTGCTGTGCAAATCTGTGTGGTAGTGAGGAGCGAATCCTAGTAGTAGCATCCTAATGCTGTCACCTGCTTTGCTGTAGATAAACCATTCTGAAAACAAAACCTAAACAGCATGGGCTGTTTACTATAGTGCAGACATCATGTTTAATCCTGATCAACTAAGAAATGTATTTTGATCTGGATGATGCCATCAGCCAGACAGTTTGGGAGCTATTGACCCAGTAATGGTATCAGTGTTGTACTTGGTCTGCAGTGTCTGTCACAGCTGCAGTGTGTTACACAGTGTGAATATTTAGCCAGCCTTTTCAGAACTGCTGGGTAATCAGCTATGCCACCTGAATCGCAAAGAACCTGCCTTAAGTACATGTTCTATGCTCAAGTCGAGCTGTTCAGCTGCAGCTGACAGGGCATGCTCACCAATCTTTTTTCCGTTTAGTATCAGGGCTCTGAAAGAGCCAAGCACTGTTCCACAAGCATTGGCAGGGTTAATCACCTGAGGATTCACATGCTCATTTAATGAAAGGTTTGGCTTAGCGCAAGTGAGCTGTGATCTCAGTTGGTCTCTGGATGCCCCCAAAATGTGAACAGTTAAAAGGATTTTGTTTAAATGGGAGAGCAGAAGTAAATACCTTTGCAGATTAAATACTGCATCAGGGCTGTAATGATATTCCGTTACACTTGATCTGGGTGTTTTATCTCCACAGGTGTTAAACCTGAGCCTGGCAAGCAAACCAAGGGCAATTCCATATCGATCTCCTAAAATTAATTGACTTCCATGTGTTTTCAGTGGGAAAATCTCCTGTCAGAGGAGGCCAAGACATGATGAATTATTTTTGCTTCCAGGTGGCCAGCAGAGAGGCAGACTTGGAAGCATCAGCAAGATGTTCTCATAATGTGTGTGTTGTACCACTCACAGTGGGTATTAAGAAGGAAAATTTGGGTGTAATAAACCTGCAAAGCAAACATCTCTGTGATAAGCTCAGCAGGGTTCTGTATTTGTTGGGAGAAAGTCAGGTATCAGTGCACACAGGGAGGCACAGGGCACGCTGGTTTCACCACTTGTGCCCTAGCACAGTCCTACCCAACACTGCGTGTGTGACGCTGGCTCCTGCCTGGAAGTGGGACAGCAGCACCGCGTGCTGCTGGGCTGGCTGCCAGATGCCTGGGGAAGAAGCTGCTGTGTAGTGAACGTGCAGGAGTGCGGCCCCAAGTCACTTTGTTCGGATCAATGTGGTATGAGTGTCCCCCACTGAAACCACCGCGCCTCTCAGCTGCTGTCTGTAGATGCCAGAGAAGGGGGACATCGTATTTTCCCACCTCTCAAAGTTGTATTTGTGTTAGGCAGTCTTTCATAGAGTGTAGCAGAGTCGTGACCCTATTAGGAGTCAGGCTGGACCTCTGTGGTCTCTGGTTGCTGCCTATCCAGTGTTCAGTAGCAGTGCTCAGCGTTCAGCCCTCTATAGAGCAAATTTTGATGTGTGTTTAATACTGAATGACCTCTTACTCCTCCTGAGTAAGGCATTGTTTGCATTTTTCCAGAAACACACAATTGGTTGTTTCTTGCGCAGCTAAAAGCTGTTTCCTTAGAGTGCCACTTGCACTTACATGTCTTTTAACTAACCCATGGACGGATTTTATCTGCACAACATGCCAACAGGTGAACAGTAGTGTGGGATATTTGACAGACTTAGAAATCAGGATGTCATGAAATACTTCTACCCACTGGGTATGCCTTTGGGATTGGTGCTGATTCCTCTGTGACCCATTCTGGTGCATTATGTTTCCTTGTGCCCGGGTAGCTGCTGGGATATGAGCTGTAGTGTCCCTGCAGGTGTAGTGTCACAAGGTGGTGATGTGCTAGGTGCTTTCTAAGCCATGTGAGCATCTCTGAGCACTTTGTTTGCAGCAGGATGGTTATAATGGCACATTTGTCAAAACTCAGGCTGTTCATCATGCTTGCTTCTAGCGTGTAGCTGGATTTATGATAGAACTTCTCCCATTTGAAGAGAATTTCACACACCAGTTATATACTGGGATAGCTTTTCCAGTCTTGATACTACAGGTTGTCAGGGACTTTGCTGACTGTGGCTTTTGTCAGAGTGCCATTAGCATAACTGGGGAGCGTCCTCCGAATGTTCAAGGTTGCTTGCAGCTAACCTTGACACTGTCAGAATTTCAAAAGCCATGCTGAATTAATGGCAATATAATTCTACAGCCTTTTCTTCTGCATGAGTGGAGCAGTGGTGTGATTTCTGTGGGACCACTGGCCAGCTGTGGCGTGCCCATTGTGTAATGGTGTAAAATCGTGTAGCTCCGCGTGCTTTCATTAGAAGAAATCTTAAACCTGCTGTTACCTAATGGATAAGCTGAATGCATTCACACGTTGGCCAAACACTCAGCACGTCCAGCTTCTGTATGCACTTTTTTAACCATGTTTTTCAGATAAGCTTTCCTGGTTTACAGTTTTGTGCTCCTTTGCTAGGAGCTTTGCAAAGAACGGGCTGTATAGCTGGAACACTACCTCTCCTGGACAGACTGAGGCTTGATGACCTCAACGTTTTTAAAAACCTTTTTTGGCACCTTTATCTCTGAGTATAAATAGCTCGCAAGCCTGTTCCTCAGCATTGGCTAGACATGAAGTAGTGTTACATGCTTTTGCGAGGTGAAAATAGGCTTTCTCAGTTACTTGTCGATGGAATATATCCAAGCTGCCTGCTATATATACCCTTTTCCATTCCCTACCAAATCTTACTCCATGGATTCAGGCTGTATCTACAAATTCTGTATACTGTGTCTAAAATGCTCTACTAGTGGAAGATTTGTCCTGGAGGGTCACAGGGAATTCTCTGTGACCCCAGACATGGAAGGCTCGGGGGGGCCTTCTCTCCAAAATTTAGGTAGTTTAAACACTAAACTCTTGTACCAGCTGACTGGGCAAGGTGGTATGGCTGTAAGCATCGTTTGAGAAGTTGCTGTGAATCTTTTCCAAAATGCTATATTTACTGACCTGTTGTCAGGTCTATGAAAATAAATGGAAAGTATTTAACTTTCTTATGTATTACTTTTTGTTGTACAACCTAAAAGCCTACTCTAGCTCTAGTAGCAAGCTGCTTTGTGATCATTACTAATATTTGACATTAGTATTTTTCAGTGACTAATGGCAAAGCTCATACACTCAGATGTGCCTCTAACCCAGGTGTTTTGTACATCTGTGGCTCTGAGTAACTCTGCATCTGTAGCAGCAGGGTTAAAAATCCAGGGAAGCATAAGGGGCCGTCAGAGCTCCTTCTGAAGCCCGTGTTGGAGTGCTTGAGCATGTCCAAGGTCCGTTCCATACTCCCTGCAAGGAGAGCTGATGGCCAGAGCTGGTGTGTGACACCCCCAGAGCAGGCAGATGCTAGCAGTGGGCAGGGAGCAGCCTGCTGTGCAGCTCCTACAGCTCATCCCACTCCTGCACCTTCCCTCCAGTAACTGAGGCACAGCAGTGGATCGCTTACAGATCCTGAAATGGTGGGCTGGGAGGCAGGAGGCAACGTGCTGCAGAAGGTTCTCCCTCTACGGAAGCATTTAGCGTCGTCTCCCGCCTACCAAGTCCTTGGTAGGTACACAGAGGAGTAAGCCTTCTGCTCTGGTCTTGTATCTGCTTTGTTATCCCAAGGCCAGCTAAAAGTGCTAATAATCTTCATCCACATCCTCAATAACAAAATTGTCAGGTAATTAAACACTTACACTGAAAATTCAGAGATCCAGCTTTGTGGGACTCAAGTACTGTCTCTTTAGTAACACACAATGTTTGCTGTGTTTGGTTGCTACTCCCTCTTGTGGGTTTCGGGACAGATTGAACAAGCTAGAAGTTCATTCTTGGCCTTTCTATACAGAGTAATTCATCACCAGTACTCTGATCTGTTAGATGGGATACTGACCTTAAGGCTTGCCTCACTGCGTGCATCTGAGAACTAGAACATTCTTTTATTTCAAGAGGAAACAAAACGTTTTCTTCCTGCTTTTATTCAGGACCCTGCATTGCTGTGCTGTTAGTGAGTTGTATGATTTATTTTCTTAGGAAAATAGAGAAAAGTCTGTGTCGTAATGCTTGTCTCTTTCAGACTTGGCAAGTACCTGGTACAGTGACCGTATCACGGTCTCCCATATCTCCTCTCCTGCAGTCAGCACTTCTGAGCTGCAGTTCATGGGCTGCTGAGCTGCTGTTGCTCCTGAAAACTGAATTCCAAAGAAGAGCTGTGTTTGCTTCCAGTGTGTTTTCCTATATACCCAGTAAATACAAATGACTTAGTGCAAAATATTAATCTTTTCTTGGAATTTCTCAATTGTTCTGCTGGCATAAATTTAGTGTAATGTGTTGTGTGAATATTTCAAAATACCTCCTCTTGCATTTGTGTTCCTCCAGGGGGACGTATAATCTCTGTTCTCTGGGCAAGAAACTGAAGCACAGTGAAATTCTGAATTGCTCCTAACTGATGGCAAAGACCTAATTTTTGACTGGTTTTTGGCATGAAGAGCTTCAAAAACTTCCCAGTGAAAGTTACATGAGACAGATTGTTCTGACCTCTTGCAAAATGTAAAGGTCCCACATTAGTGTGATTCTCAAATAACAGCAGTTCGCATGATCTAACTCCAGGCCTACACCATTGCAAAATAATGATACAATTTGTCTTGGTGTTGCAAGCTTTTCCAGTCTCGTACTTGATGTATGTAGCCAACTCCATGCAATGTGTAGAGTAAAAACCTTTTTTGAAAACAGTTTTAACCTTGCCTTCGTTTGCTCTGGCTGTCTGAAACTTCATCACACAGGAAATTCAGATGTGCAATTCCTGACTGGGGTGGGGCTGTTCATACTGTGGTCTCCCTCTGCTTTCCAGCTGATTGGAATGACACTGTCTTTGCAAATGAAAAAGCCTTTGCCCAGCTCAGCCTGGTTGAGTCGTGGCATACAGATTTTATTTATTTTTCCTCTCTCAATTGTATCTGTTGTTTCTTTGTGGCCTATTGTTCAATGCTATATAAAAAAAAAAAAAAANGATTTTCCTTTTTAGGAAAGATTTACCAGACTGAAGAAAGTTTTGTTCGTATTGAGCCACTTCTCTCTTTGTGACAGGAGTAATGCTGTATAACTGGCCATAGCAGTGGCTGCCCTCGTTTTGTTCATTTCAGAAACTGAGACAAAACAGACACCTAATAAACAGGAAAGAGGGGCAGCAAGTTTCTTTCATTCCAGGGCTAATCCCTAAAAGGAAGAGCGGTTTGTATACAGGAACTGGACTATGGCTATTAAATCTTGGGTGTCACAGGCTTTGGCTCTTGTCTCCTGTGCTTTTATCAAGCCTTTTTCCCTGCCTTCCTGATTTTTTTTAATTTTATTTTATCCACTGGCATCTTAATTCCCCTCCCTCTTGTGCTCGTTTGATATTCATCTATTTAATCCATGTAATGTTTTCTGCGTGCCTCACTGCGTGCTTTGCTCGGTCTGCATTATTTTCAGCAAACCTAAAATGGTGTCAGTAACCTTAAAATTATTATTGTTTCCTCAACTGATAGTTTATGGGTGCTACTTCAAGGTGAGGTTTGTATCAACATTTTCATGTCCTAAAATTGCCAGAGCAGTGTTCCAGACTTTTATTCAGATAAAACTTGGAGTTCTGAGGGTACCACCTTCTGGTCTCCACTGATTGTATTGCTTACAGCAGTCTCTGAATATCAGTTCTTGTTTATGTTTCGAATATTTTTACCAGTCAGGAACAAAACCTCTGTGTATGTCCATGTTCAAAAAGATGTTGGCATTCACCCAGCCCTGGGGCCCTCCCCGACCTGTGTTTATGCTGTAACGAAGTGGCTGTTTATTTCAGGCTCCAAATTTGGTTATGGTGCTTACTTTCTCCATGAGCATGGTCAAGACAAATGTGTTTGCTCTGCACTGATGTGTACCAAGGGCTGAATTCAGCCTGTGTGCATGCTTCCTTACCCAAAGCCTTTTCTCTGACCTCTGGGTTCCTGCAGACCAGCCCTGGGAAATGCGTGCTCCTTGTAGCTTTGTTTCGCTGGAAAGAAGAGGCAGAGGAGCTCCAAGGGTCTGAAATACAGTTGAGCTCATTTTATACTTGCAGTATCACACTCAGATACCAAGCTGGAGAGAATGCAGAGTCATTAAATGATAATTTATTTTTCATCTTTCACTTTGTATTTGGGTTAAGCAAAAATCAGTCAGTTTTGTCTGGTACCAGTTCATCTGTGCTGCCTGGATAACCCCAGTGTCTGTATTTTACAGACACACTGGTTTTGCTTCCAAAGAAAGAAATTCTGAATGCCAAACACATGGTTATTTATTTATTTAAAATGAAAGAATTGCAGCCTTTTTGAGGTGTGCTTATTAGACCCACTGTGGGACAAGGTTTGAAAGCTCTTATCTCCTTCAGGTACCCTCTGCATACTGTCCCTCTTCTGGACAGATTGCCTTAAGCCCTCTAAAGCCTGCAATGAACTTTGTGGTGCTTTGCGCTGCTCTAAAATCAAACAAAGGCAGTGTTTGAAGTTCTCTAGAACTCACCATTCTACTTGGGGTTTTTGAGGCTCAGTTTTATCCAGATTTAAGTGTGTTGAGGTTGCTGCAAGATGCTGCTGATCTAATAGAAGGAAAACTGGAAGGGTCAGCACGTTCACTTGAAAAGAAGAATTTAGTCTTTATATAAAAAAGCAAGTGGAAGAGACCACTGAATGCATCTTTGTGCAAGTGAGTAGTTCAGCAGATGACACTGGGAAGCTTTTTATGCTCTTCTTGTGAAACTCCAGTATTTGCTATTACTGTCAATTAGTTTGTTTTGATGAATGTTTCCTTCAGGTTTCTGATTCACTCACTTGAGTGAATGATCCAGCTGTTTCCAAGGTCAGTGTTGACTCCCTTAAAATGATTCGACATGAATAAAAGCCCTGAGCTCAAGTATGAATGCAGTCTTGCATAGGCTGTATAAAGCTCATGGGTTTATTCCTTGAGATAACAGCTGTAGAGTGGCATCCTGCTGGAGCAGTCACTTACTGACTGGAGCTGTTTAGGGAGGTATGAAAGCGGTATGCCCTCTGTATACAAACTGACAGCTCAGGATCGCTTTCTGTTTGAAACCAGTGATCTTCCCTTTCTGCGGGCTCTGGAGCTGCAGTGCTTACAAGAATCTGTTTTTATGGGATTCCACAGAACTGATTAATTGCCACGCTCGTTTTCTTCTGAACCTTGCCTCTGAAGGCACTTTGAACTCTCCCATGGATTCACATGGAGGGGGTTTGTTTAGATGGAAGGAGGTGCTTCTATCACTTTCCCTCCTTCCTTAACTCCAAAGTGCCTTAAATCAGAGCCTTGCTTATAGCTGAGGCAGCTGAGCCAGCAGCGTGGTGGTACACACAGCAACCCAGCACCGCGCCAGAGACTGCACCAGCAACGAGCCCCTGAGGAACCTGTCTGCGAGCTCTTTACTGCTAGCGTGCATGAACTGCGTGAACAGGTAGGAGAGGAAGAGAGACCTCATCTTCCTGAGCAACGCATGAATTTCACAGTATCACTTTTTGGTTTCCACCTCGGGGGTTTAAAAAAACACAACATTTGCTAAGGGAGTAAATGCCTCTTAAATGCTGCTAGGATCCGTGGCAGTTGTTGCAGGATGTGCCCCTTCCACAGGTGCTTTGCGATCGATTCCTTGTGGTAGGATGTGCTTTGGCAATCCATGCAAGCTTATGATGGAGGTCAGTTATTGTTTAGACTGTATTTTTAGCAGCGGTCCTTTGTGACTGCATGGCAATACGATTTATGAAGTAAGGCCCAACTCCTTAATTGTCTCTTATGTTGTAGAGCTGTACGCAGTGTTCACTGCAGCGCTCTGCAAAATAAACATTCCCCTCATTTATGGGGAAAAGGGTCCTGTCAACAAGACTTCCCAGCTCCTGGTCACATGCTTGAATCATCTCTGAGATGGGTTTCCTGGCAAACGCATAAGCAAATGTTTCTCCAAAGTTGACAGTGTTGATATGTAAATTCCTCATTAGCTGTGGCTCTCTTCCCCTCCTCCTCTTCCCAGTCTTTGGCTTAAAATATTGAGCAAGGAGACCAGGAATGCTGACCCACCAGGCACAGATAACTCGTGCCTGCACCATCGGCATGCCAGAGGGGAATGTCTGCCTGTTCGTACTGCCGGCTCCTGGCGCTTGGGAGTAAACACAGAAAAACAAAGTTCTGGGGTTCTGAGAAGCTTGAAAAACAAAATAAGAAGTCAGTCTTGGGACACCCTTGCAAGAGAAACTTGCCAAGAGAAAACATCATTTGATCTCCCACCAAACTTCAGTCTTGCAGGACTATGTGCTATGAATGAGTAATTCAGGAAAATATGCTCAGATGGCAGCTGGGCATCATGCGAAGCACGGGAGCAGTCCTCTTGGTCAGTTTTCCTCTGCAAGTGTCCTTAAGTGTTGGAAAATTGGATGCTTCTGAAAATGAATTGTTATTTTCTTGCTAAGATGTTTGATAACGTGATGCTTTGGTGTTGGCAAAGGTACTTAAGGTAAAGAGATGGTTGTATGTTTGTTGACATGCTGTTTTATTCTCTGCAGTGAGTATGAAGGTCAAATATTTGGGCTGAAAACATAGTTAGGTTTAGCTGTAAGCCTGAATTGTTCAGCTTCGCTTTTCCCCATGTTCATGGAGAGACCCAGAGTTCTCAACCGCTACTTGAGTTTTCTTGCATCCCTAGTATGGGGCAGGAATGAGGTGCAGCACCTCTGCCCTTTGGCTTGATACAATTTAAAATTGCTGTTCGAGTTTAAATTTTCAAAACTTCCCATTGGGGTGGAAGTAGTTAATGCAGCTTCTAACTCTTCAAAGCTTATTCGGTTTGAGGCAGAGCCTGGGAGATGACAAAGCCTAATACTGTGGTTACACCAGTAAGAGAGGTACTTCTTTACAAATAGAATCTCTTCTTTGCATCTCTTTTTCTTCTGCTTTTTACAGATGTATTTGTATACCCTCTGAGATGTTCTTAGCCAAAACTCATTGTTTTGGCCTAACATTTCAAAATCGTGTAGATTTTCTCACTACAAAGCAAGGGGACAGAAGAGTTTCAGAATCGGTCAGGAAGTTACTGGCTTATGGCAACTATTCTTAAGTCTCTTCTGGAATGGAAAGGTCACATAACTTTTCATGCATCAGTATTCCAAACCTTTGAAGTTTTCTGATAGTAGCAAGGCACAGATATGTTCAAACTCGAAAGCTTCATGAGCACGACATTATGTGGATCCCCTGAGCTGACTGCTGAGTGTGCCACCCTGCAGTCATGAAGCTTGCCCGTTAGCATGACTTCAGTTTGTGTGGCTCCAGTGTGGCCAGAAGCCCTTACGCCTTCCAGCAGTTTCCTTCCTCCTCCTTGCTGTGTCACCTTCTAGCCTCAGTCGAGATTAATCTGTTGATACTGGCAGCACATTTTGGTGGTGAAAACCAGACATTGTTTTCCTAAGAAGCATTTAGTTGTGTACACTTGAGTTCATTGCCTTGGCGACGGTTTACAAGGAGGTTTTGTGAAGTTTGCCAGCTGAGCTGCAGGGGTGCCAGGATGCCCACAGCTGATGGTCACTATGAAGTGAGATGCATACGTAGTTTTTTTCTGCCTGCGTGACTTCAGAAAGGTGTTACCCCATAGATTTTTATAGACATTCTTGAACATTAGAACAAGATTATGAACCTAAGAGCAGAAAAAAAAACCCTGAGTAGCGAAACTTTTCTTCTAATACAAAGTGCTTTCCAGCTTTTTCCTCCATAACTTGAGACTTGCATTTTCTGTTCCCACTGTTGTTAAGGTCAGTAATAAATGTGCTATAGGATGCTGACATTCTAAGAGGTACTGCTTGAAGATGATAAAGGGAATACATGTTAAATTATCATTTTTTTAGGATATAAATGCAATCAGCTGAGTTACAGATGGAGGTGATGGACAGCATCACAGTGTGGCTGCTGATAGTGTTTAAAAACTAATATTGGGGTGATCCAGGCTGGAGCCACTGGGCTATCTATATTTTGCAGGTTTTGTCTGTAAAGATTTTGGCTGTTTCATTCCAACTTGAAGCCCTGCTTCCGTGCCCCTTAAGAAACCAGCTCTGGCACAGCACACCCTGAAGACAAAAGTCATCAATTGGGTGTGACCTGTGTTGGAGGCGAGGTTGCCTTTAATTTGTTTGCATTTCATCCGTGACTGTAACATAGCGTGAAAGTGACTGTGATCTTTCCCTCTTTGTTTTGATTCAACTACTTTGTAGTTATAGGTGGGGGATCTTTCAAGGCAGTTTTTGTTGCAGTTCTCTGATTTTTAGGATTTAGGCCTGTATTTAAGTAGGAACGCATTGTGTTGTGTGCAAGCACTCATTTCTTGTGCATGCATGTTTGCAGAGGTGAGATGTGCTCCCAAAGGAGAGAGGGAATCTATGTCATCAGAACCTAAGCTGCAGGCCTAAGCATCAGAATTTTTGTTGTCCGCCTAGAACTACCTAAAAACCTTGATGGACTCCCACCTACTTCCAGAGCTTGTTCTCTGGCTGCTGTGTGCCCCCTGCTCCCCAGGCTGCACAGCAGTTCTCTCTGGCTTTGAGCTGCTGCCATCAGCTTAGCGGTGCTTGTTTCAGCTCACGCAGTTACAGCGTCATGTGTGCTTGCCTTTCATTTCAGTGTCTGGAGAACCCCACAGAGCTTGCAGATCCAAGCAGAATGTGCCTCGCTCCACGTAGAATCAGTCCAGGCATGCCCAGTGCATGTTCTGAGCGTTGTCAGCTGTGTATTACTGGAGGGGGAAAAAAAAAAGGAAGGAAATTCACAAGTATTAAAAGACCTCCTGACCCTTGACTTCCTACCTGGAAGTCTGCAGCACATTGTGTATTTTAGTTTATCCTGAGGTATGAAGTGCTTTTTCAAGTAAGCCAAGTGAAAACAAACATCTTGGGTTCTATATTGATTTTTTGGAAGTAATTAGAAAGGGATGTGTGGGGAGATTCATAAGTTACTTTATGCCTTTTATAGGAAGTAGTCACAACTCTTAGTGACAGTGCAACAGCCGTGCAGATTTGCCAGTAAATAGGTGGGGTAGGTTAATTCTCATTAGTGATGGAAACCGTTGCAAACCACCTACTTTAAGATAACAAAAATTCAGCACACTTCTTCATGCTGCATTGTTATGGTGCTTTTCCATGTGAGAAAAGAGGTTTTTCCTGAAGAATTAACTTCAGGGACTGGCTCCTGCCCTTCCTTGGGGCAAGCTGCTATTACCAGAAGTGCCCTTCCCAGCTGGTTTTGTTTTTTGGGCTTCTTGAGTGCTTGGCACTGTTCTCTGCACCAAGATGAGAAGCTGAACGCTGGGGGAATTACAGGATAGCCTCCAGACTCAGGGATGCTCACAAAAGCAGCATTGCTAGGCTGCAGCCATGGAGCAAGGCGCTCTGTTGGACCCTGTACATTCCACAGGAGGTTTTGGAGCCTGCTGGAAGGTGGAGATGGCGATGTGAAGCCCACAACCTGTTTCCCAAAGGCAAAGCCTGCCTCCCAGTGCACGTGACCAGGAGGCAGCGTGTCTGTCCGACCTTTCCAGGAACAATAGGACGTGGCTGGGGTCCAGTGACTGCCAGCGTGTTACCTTCTGAATGCAAAACAGTGCCAGCGCTTCCAAATTAGCTAAAATATCGTCAGCCGCATGGAAAATGCAGGAACAGGGTGCTCTGCCAGCATGCAAAACTGGGTTCTTCGCTCGGGGCGGGCAGCTCATGGAAAAACTGAGCTCAGCTGCAGGGTGGAGACTGCGCGAAGTCCCAACCTTTGCGGTGACCAGGAAAGACAGAGCAGGGTTTAGTTGCTAAGGGAGCGCCCTGTTTTGCTGTCTGCAGCCCCAGAACTGTGCCAGGAAGGGATGACTCTTGGTGCTTGCTATTGTTACTGCTGCGAAACCTCAGTGGCTACAGGAGCTGCTCAGGCTCAGGGTTTTCTTCCTGCCCTGATGGCTTTCTCCCCACCCTCATCTCTGGATGTGTTTTTGTCCCATCTTGGTCATCATGAGAGATATGTCCAGCCAATGTTCCTGGTTGGTGTTCTGCAGCACATTGAGACCTAGAAGATGCTTTATTCGTAGGGTTTTTGTTTGCTTTTAGGTGTTTTTACTTATAGGTGGAGTTTCTTCAAGAATGAAGCATATGCTGGAGCATCCAGCTTACATCACCAGTTCTAAGCTCAACACACCATGCTGATACAATTGCAACAAATGAAAGACAGTTAAGTGGTTTATGTCTGAGATGCAAATGCTGGCTGTGCGAATATCTCTATGTAAACATCCGTTCAGGCACTTCTCGATGTTATCTTCAGCGTGCTCGGAGGTGCAGTGTGGATGTGCTGCCCGGAGGGCGGACACAGATGAAGCAGGGAGCTGCTCTGTTGCTTGTGGCGTCCTGAGGCTGGCGGTGCAGCAGACGCCCCGCACGGACCTGCAGCTGGCTGTCGCTGCTGCGCACACACTGCTGACTCAGAGCCGCTGTTGGCAGTGAGCACCGAGAGCTCAGAGACCCACAGGGGAGTCGCTCTCGGACTTCGGCTCCTGGAAGTGTTTGCGTCCCAGACGGCAGCGCTGTCACCCGCGGGGCACCGTGCCTGCAGTCCCACTCTGCGGGCTGAGCGCGCCGCAGCAGGAACCTAGGAGAGAGAGACAGTATTTTTTACCTTTTTCATGTGAAGAACAGACTGCAGCCATGCCAACAGAAACAGACTGCCTAAGCCCAGAAGCTCAGAAACTGGTAAGGCAACGGGGAAGAGGGGGGGGGGGGGGAGAGGCAAGGAGGGAGGGGTGCTTTGGCTGCCCTGTCTCCAAAATCACAGCGAGGAGGGGGTAAGGGAAGCACCTGTGCTCATTTATCTCTTTGTGTGCTGCTCAGCCTTTAATCAGCTCTCACAATGCTTAATAAGCAGTGTCCCCACTTGTGTGGGTTTGTACTGAACATGTCTACCCCAAATTAAAACCTTGGGGAGTTTGGTTTTACCACCTCAGCAGGGACAGTGTCTGTAGTCCACTGGATGTCTTTGCAGCCCATGCTACAGCATGTCTCTGCTGTGTGAAGTTCTTGGCCACCGATCTACCTGCTGAGCTCTGCTGTGTATTTAAGTTGCTTCCTGTGGGTTTCTGCTCCACATTTTACAGCTGCGTGTGCTTTTGCTGAATAAATTCAAGCACAGTGATCGTAGATAGTTAAAGAAAGTTCTGTTTTCTTTTTTTTTTTTTTTAATGTTTTATATGATTAGGAACAATCTGTGAGAATGTAATCTCATTTTGGACATGGTATGTAATTTACAGCACCTCTGCAGCAGTGGGTGCTTGTAAGGTACCTACTATTGACGCTGACTGGCAGCCACAAGTAGCTAATTCTTCCAAATCCTTAGTATTTTCTAAGGCTTTTTAAAAATAAAGTATAAAAAGTAAGCTATTCACTACACAAATTAGTATGGGAGGAGGTATGCCAACTGATTTTGTTCCATGTTTTCTACAAGGAGTTTGAAGACAGCCCCGTGCCTCCATAAAATCGTAATGGAGGGGTGACTGAGCTGCTGGTGTGAGCTGTCACTCTCCTGGTTCCTCATTGTCACCCTGTGGACCAGAGGGAAGCTGTCTGACAAGCCCATAGTGGGCCTGTGTCTGAAGGGCGGTACTGGCCTGTGGTTATTAGAAAGGAATCCTGACATTTATGTTAGGTGAACCTGCTGCCTTTAGGAGTCATTTGCATGTAAGAGAAAGGCGAGGAGCTGGGCAGGATGTGGGCCGCCCAGTGCCTGTGTGATTCATAGGCAGATTGTCACATGAGTAAGTGGTGCAAAGTGTACTTGTGCTCCCAGCTCAGATGCAAAAAATGCCAGGTAGGTATGCTGCTCTGACCTCTAAGCACAAAGTCATAAGAGACACCCTTGTTTTAGCGCGAAGGAGCGTGTGATAATTCACAGTGAGCTCCTGGGGCTCACTTGTTGCTCAAGTGGAGACAAAGTAGAGGAAAACACTGCCATGGGTTAGCAGCAGGTTTTGCTGTTGGAGAAATATCTACAGGAACATCGCACATCAGGTGCTGCTTGTCTACATGAGCTTTGTGCTGTTTAGAAGTACAACAAACCTTGCTGGATATCTTTTGCCGAATGAAGCACGTGACTTATGTAAATAGAGACCAGTTGTGTAATGCTCGAGGAAAAAGCTTTTTACATGCGGAGTACTGGGCGGCACTCATGGAAAATTATGCTCGCACGAAGTGGAGATTGTTGACTCTGGCTTAAGCATAAGGCAAGAAATTTAGTTAGCCTGAGAACAGCAGTGACAGAAATATGCAAGAGCTCTTCCGCAGTTTGCAGGTGTCTTTTAGTAGGGCAGGCATTAGTCTTAAAATTTCTCTGGTAGTGGGATCAGAGAGCTTTCTGGATGTGATGCTTCAGACCTTCACAAAAAAAAAAAACCACAATGCTAACCTTGAATGTTACTTTTAGCAGATCACTTTGAGTGTATCAGATTTAAGGAGTGTTTTGTATAGATTGCAAAATTCTACATGTGTAGCTGTGTGGTATGTCAACACAATCATTTTCCAGTGCTCAAAAAAGCAGCATAATTTCCTGCCTTTGTTAGCTGTTTCTTGGGGCTTCCAGTTTAACAATGAACCCCTGAACATTTCAGAAAGGAAAAGCTCCAAGAATGCACACCTTCAGGATGTGTCATTAGCCTCTACCTAACCAAGTCACCCCAATAATTCTCTCATCGAGATGGTAATGAGCAGACTGCTTCCCTTGGCCGAGAGGAGATTGCTCTCGGGGCCGGGAAGTCCTCGCTTCCGTCGTCATTGTGCTTTGTGCATCAGCGCTGGGTATGAACGCGAGCAGGCCTCGTGTCTCGCTAATGGGAGTGTTTAAAAAGGGTCAGGGGGTGGCTCCAGCCGTTGCAGGCATTTCCATTTCTCCCCACAGCCCCGTGCTGCAGGCTGGTGATGGAAATGCTGCGGGCTCTGTCCAGCTCCTATCTGGTATCTGCCTTATCTCGGTGGAGCTGCACTTCGGTATCAAAGCAGGTTGCTTGCTTTTAGCCTGCTCAGAGCTGAACGTACTGAACTCCTTAACGCATGATAAAGATCTGCTGCACAGCACTGGGTTTGTCTTTGAGAACTAAACGGAGCGTTAAGCAGGGTTGTGGAGTGCAGAGCAAGCGGACCAACAAATGCAACCTGCGCTTTGCAGGCTGTTTGCTTTGGGGCACTGTGCCTGTAAATCACTCCGGACAATTGCAATAAAATGACAAAAATGCAGGATGTGTAGCTGAGCGTTTGAGCAACTCCCTTGAATGAAGGTGATTATTTTTCAGCTGGTGTGGATTTCCATGTTCTCAGCACTGTGGCTGCTGTCTCTTCTTGTTTTGCCCACAGGGCTTTACAGAAGCCCCGTAGGATGTTTTTGGACAACCTGCACAATGCAGCTGAAGCTGCCAGCAGTCCTTGTCAGATTCACAATGCTTCATAAAAGGGAGCTTACAAAAGCTTTCTAATGAATAAAAATACAAAGCCTAATTGCACTCGTGTTTTTGCCAGTGATCTGCCACTTCTGACTGAGGTACTGCTCACGGAGTCAGTACTGAATTTTAGATGATTTTAAGACTTGCTTCCTGCTGTCTTAGTGATTTTCCATCTCGGATCCCTTTAATAGCTGTTTGCTTTGGCAACCTCAAGGCTTTCTTCTCAGCTCTTGTAGCCTGAACTGTAGAGCTCTGCTATGCATTTATTGGTGGCTGCAGCATGCTCAGCGCTGAGTCCCCTGCAGGATACGGGCACCTGCCTCTGCCCTTGGAGGTGATGTGGCTCTGGTCTGTGATGGGTGCTTGGGCTGGGAGAAAGCCAGATCCATTCAGGCAGAGCCTGCTTTGCTGTAGGCAGCAGAGAGAAACATGAAGTTAAGGATGCTCTGTGCAGGGTGTGCAAGAAATCAAGGTATAGCAGAGCCTGAGTGTGTGGTTTGACAAACTTAGACAAGTTTAGCCATCCTCCTGCCTTGGAGGAGGAGGTCCACCATAAACGTGACACTTATACATTTGTCTAAAGTCTGTAGAAGACAGCAGCGGTTATGTAAGGATTGTTTGCATGTCTGTGGCATCTGCCTTGCTGTTGGGGTGGCTCCTCCCGTCAGCAGATGAGCTGTGCTTTTGCACGGGAAGATCTCTTTGTGATGGTTCCTGTTGGTCTTCCACACTTGCTGCAGGCTTTGTTGGACTGGGTGGCTTTTTGCTGTTTGTTGGAAAACGACTTTTGGGGTGCACACGGATATTTGGGAACTCTTGCTGACCCTCCAGAGGAAGTTTGTTAAAGTGCCTGAAATATTGAGAAGTCAGTCTTAACCAGCCTTACCTGAGGGACCAAACTAAATTTTGTTTAATGGAAGTGTTCAGTTCGTGCTTGATCTAAACACTGTTAGCGTCGCTGCTTTGATGTGACACCAGAGAGTTGCTTTAAATCCTAGTTAGTGTTCGGGGTGGAATAACACAGTGTTGACTTCTTACAAAGATACTGGTGTGGTATGTGCTAACGGCAGGATTTGATAAGATTAAAAAATAAAAGTTCAAAAGCTATTTAAAAGGATCCGGAATATTTTGTTCTCTTGCTTGTAATGACAGATACTTAATGCTGAAGAGCCATGTGGTCCTGGAAAGGCAAAGTTCATAAGAAACATATGCTAGTTCCAGGATGGAAGCCAAGTCAAAGATACTTAAGGAAAATGTATTTTTACTCTTGCACGTCTTAAAGGTTTGAAAATTGGCAGGCGAGGACTTAAAAGCTAAAATCCAATAAATTGCAGGCTCCCCATGGATTGTTGCTTAAAACCAAGACGTATCGTATGTATGCATGTATATGCAATGCCCTTTAATAGGATGTTCCACAGAGAAATTGATTTATTGCAGTCAGTGTTGGTATCTAGGGAACCGGTGAGCCTTGTTCTCAGGAAGGGCTTAGAACAACTTGCAAAGCGTGTTTTTTTTCGCCTTCATTTTAAAAGTTCCTTTGTTTTCCAAGTTGCTTCATTTCATTGTGTGTTGTTCTTGAGAATATATGATTGTGTAGCATAGCTAGCGAGCGTGTCAGTCCTTTGCCCTTACAATGCGAGGAGAACACAGAGGGAAATACATGTGGATGTTAAGCACAGTATGGCATTGCTTACAGGCAAGTCTTTTCTTCTAATATAGAAGCTCAGCTGGTTATTGAAATTCACAGGGAAGATATCCGCAATGATTTTACCATCTAAATAATCCTGGTTTGTCTTTCCTGGCAGGAGGGAAGTTAAGATACGTAGTTCTGTACTGGTTGCTGTATTTTCCTTATAGGGTCCTTTATTTTAAATATGAGGAAAGTATAGACAAAACCTTACACAGATGTCATTCTTACCTTCAGCCACATCAGCCCTGCAGTTTTTGGCATGCTCTGGTGTAATTTACAAGTATGTGTACAGATCTAAGTTCTTGTTGCTTATTTTCATTTTTGTGCTCTTTCTTAAGAAGACTTAGAGTATGAACGATTGCTTCTGAGCTGTAAGGGCTCAAAGGCAGCGTTAGAAGCTGTGTCTCCTGTTTCATCTCTTCCCCCCTCAAGTATCCTCTGTTAGCTGGAGTGCTTGGAGCAAGATTCCCCTTTGCTTGGACACCTGTCTGTGTTTGCATGGCCGCTGGTATCTGGTGTCACAGGAATCACCCGGCAGCCTGGAGCAATGAGCAGCAGGGAGCGGCCCTTATCTGAGGGCGGCCTGTGTTCGCAGCACGGCCGTCTGTCATGCTTACGGTATTCTCCTTAGATTTATTTTCAGATAAACAGAAATAGATAATGTAGAGTCAATACAATACTTCTTCCAGCACTGTGATTGTTTACCTGGAGTGTGCGTCGTGCAGCATGTTTGTCTAGCGACTACCTTAGAAGATTTCAAACTTCTTAGTTAAATCATAACCCTGTGTGGCAGGGACTGTGAGCTTCCCAGTGCACAGAGCCTGAGCTGACTTGGCGCATAGGGCTTCCTGGTTTTGCCTGGGTTTAAAAGTAGATTATTAAAAACGTTACTTTGCAGCACGTTCAGCACTTCCAATCCCACTGAAATGAGGAAGCTCTGCAGATCTCACAGGAGGCCTGTGCTTGGCAGGTTTCCACTCCAGAGAGGTTTGGACTTGAATACCAACGTCTGGATGCTCTGGTTGAGCTGGTGCATGTTCTCAGGTTCCCTGTTACCTTGCCTCGATCATTCCAGCCCTGGCTGTACGTGGTTGTTCTGAACATCAGTGTTTGCTGTGCCTGTGTGTGCACAGTGTCAGCTCTTGGGAAAAATGGCACGTAACGTGCTTGCTGTTGGTCTAATTAATTCATCAATAAAAAAAATAATGTGCACCGCAGGGTAGGGATTAAAAAAAAAAAAAAAAAAACAAGCAAAACCTGCCTTTCTGAAATGAGTAAATAAATCTGGCTGTTCTTTCCATAGCAGCTTCCTCTCTAGCCACACAAATAGTAATTAAATGCAGGGCACATCTCAAGACAGCTGCTCCCCGGGTTGGTGCCTACACAGGGTGTACTCCCTGCCGGTGAAGCATAACGAGTTGGGGAAGGCAACTCACTCGCAACAGGGAATTAACTCGTCCAGGTGTGCTTACAGCCTTGGCGTGCCCTGACCGCGTGCGCTCCGCGTTGAACCGTGCTTTGGTCTCATTGCTGTGTTCCCCTCCACAGGCTGAAGCCAGGCTGGCGGCAAAGCGAGCGGCGCGGGCAGAGGCACGGGAGATCCGGATGAAGGAGCTTGAGAGGCAGCAGAAAGAGGTATGTTTGTGGGGACGGGTTGCCCATCTGCTTTCTTAAAGGTGATCCAAGGTCCCTGAACAAAGGGTTAACCTGCACTTTGCTGGAACCTTAGTCTGTGTGGAGCCAAGTGCTGCTGCTCAGTTGGCTGATCACAGCACATAGAATGGCTGGAATTAGGGGTTGTGGCAACAATTTTGTCTTGGAGAAGCCAGTATAATTATTCACAGAGAACACTGGTGGTTAGTTTGTAATCATAGTTTAAACTTAAGAGCTATGCAGCTTGTTTGTATGTGCACTGGGGGGCGGATTCCTAGGACTTCACTAGAAATGGTGAGGAAGACTCCTGGCCTTCCAGCAGCTCTCTGCTCGCAAGCTGTTTTACTTCATTGCCATCAAGTGGGCATTGTGGATGCCCTGTTTGTAAAAATGATGGTCAGAAGTAAAGCTTTGTAACTGATGCTTGGAGACCGAACTTGGTAAAAGACTACCTACTCCGTAGTGTTTGGATTAAATGCCTAGTGATGTCTTTCGCAGCTTCTGGAAGAGAGAGCTGTTTTTATACAATAAGTGAAGTTCCTGTGCTTCTGCGTGTTGCTGTGTGGGACACAGGGTCAACAGCAATCATAGCTTACGTTAATCAAATAAAGTAAGTTTTAAAGGAGAAGGAAGAAATAAGGAGTTTGGGGCCCGGGGGAATATGTAGGAAGAATACATGTGGGTCTGTGCTGTGGGGTGCAGAGGAGGGTTTGGTTTGGGTTGGAGGCAGTGAATCAGGCTGTAGCTTTCAGCCTGGAGCAGAAGTGGGTGGGCAGTTTGCCCGCGCTGAACTTTGTGCAGAGCACCTTGTCTAGCTGAGGCACGTTTGGATGTTTCTTAACACCCTGTGGCTGCAGCAGGGTTAGATGTACCTGCAGACACAACAGATGCAAGAGCTGCAGGGGGGCATTGCTGCAAGCACAGTGCTTGTAGAAGAAGCCTTTTAGTGCTACAGCTGCTGCTCTTTGAAGGATGTTTCTCATAACCTGGACCACAGTCAGAAGGCCTGGACTGTGGATAAGCACTGCTACTGCTGAGCATCCTGGTGTGCCTGTGGCCCGAGTGGTGGGATTGGCTTAGCAGCCTTTGGAAGCTCCGTGGCAAACAAGCACGAGGTGTTTCGTTTGGGCAGCAAGCTAAATATGGGTGTCATGGCTGCTGACAGTGGTGTCACCACCTAATTTGCAGATAATGCTAATGAGGCTTGATGACCTCTGGAAGATTAAAAGCTGATGCTGCAAAGAGCGTCCCCATAAACTGAAATGTTAATGTGGAAGCTAGAGCTTGAAAAGATTCTGTGCATGCTCCCACAGATAACAGATCTGAAACTTGGTGGAAGTTTCTTTACGTAGATGGAAATGGAATGGTACAGAATGTTATTCTGAAGTGGGAAACTCAGTGCAAGCTAACCCAGATATTCACTACAACCTGTTTTGTAATTCACTGGCAGAAATTACAAAACAAGGCTACACACTTGGTTAGTATTTCGCAAGCTTGGATATTCCCTAAATTTTTTACATAGCTTCATCTCAGCCCCCAGATGCAAGGTGGAGTTAATGAGGATGCCTGCACGAAGTTTTTAATTGCCACAAATATCTTGCAAATATAACGAGTGAAGGCACAGATAAAGAAAATTCCAAGCAGCATGCAGCGCAAGAGATTTGGCACCTTCCCCTTCTTCAGAGAACATACTGTGATGCTGGTGTCGCTGCAGCTTGTTGTCTGCCATCTTCATTTTCCTTCACAAATTTTTTGGAGATGTAAATAGCGCATTCACACATGTCGAATACCCAGAACTGAAAGCACTTGCTGTACTACATTTCTGTAGGCTGGTCATACATGAAGATGTGCTCAAACTCGTCAATAAATGGTGGGGATATGTGATACCATGCCCAGCTCCTCTTGGCAGGATTTGATTAAGGTAGCATGCAACTGGCAGCAGAAACTTCAGCACAGTTGATTATTCTGAAAATTAAAATTGTTTGTTATCAGCCACATTCATGTACATCCCCTTTCCTTCCCAAGGGGCATACAATGGCAGGCAGTTTGGTTTCATGTGGTGGTGAGCACGAGGGTGTGGGCTCAGCCCTTGCTTAATGTATGTGCAGAAGGGTAGATGTAGTAAGTTTAGTTTGAAATATAAAGTGTGGAAGGGCGTTTGAAAGCAAACTCTGCATTCCACTGTGAGATGTGGTAAAGCTAAAGGGGAAGGCTGCTGCAGCTGTGTGGTGGAGCAGGATTCCAGGTGTGTTTTGAGAGGTGGTTTCACCTCATTGCCTGATACCATCTCAGGGCAGGCAGCAGAGAGAAGGGCAAGCGTCCCAGCGTGCTTTCAGGGAGAGGGAGGTGAGGAGGAGAGCGTGCCTGCAAGTTTAATAGGGAAGTAAGCTGGGTAGATGAGGAGCCTTTTCTGAAAGAACGTGAGCACAAGAGCTGTGATCTGATACGTGCTGATCTGTGAAGATAAGGGTAGTGGCCTGTCTCAAATCACGTGTATGTGACAGAGAAAGGGTTCCTCGTCGTGAGACTCTAAGAAAGGCACAGATGCACTGAACACAGCTGCGGGAACTTCTTGTTGTGTGCTGCTGGTGGTTGTTAGCCAACAGAGCTGTAAGTGATTAGTCAGAAGGTTGCTGCAGGTTTTCCTGGCATCCTTCAGCGCACACCAAGGCAGTGCAGAAGACGCAAATGCCAATGCACTTTCTCAGCTGCGTGGGTGGCTGCGTAGTAGGTGGCACTTAGTCCCCTGCCTACTTGCAGGCCACTGGTCCCACCCTGCTGGTAGGAGTCACGGCACTGTTAGGCGCTGTGTTTTCCCCTGCCATGCTGCCATGGCCTTTAAATGTTTGCTTTACAGTTGCTGAGTCAAAGGTCACTCCATCTGGTTCCTACTGTAGAGTTATGCTTGGTACAGAGTCAAATGCTGGGCTGCATTCTGATATTTATTTTTAATTCAAGCAGCCGAACAAGGCAAGAGCTGGCTCAGTTTTTCTGAGTAACAAACTGTTAATTCTTGTGGGGTTACAAGGTTAAAGTGGAGAGAATACTTTTTGTATTTTTTTTTTCTCATACGAGCTTGCAAAAAAAATTAACTAAAGCCTTTTTTCCAAGAAATACCCAACAGTTATGTTTCAAGAAGCTATAAAGCTGCAGCACTGGGGGTAATTGTGGAGAATGTTTTCTGTGGGAGTACCTTCTGTGTGTTCTGCTGGCAAGACTTAAATGTCTCTTTGAGGACTGACACTTGGAGACCACTGCTTAAGCTGATATTAATGCCTGAAGTGAAAAGAGAGAGACATCTCCTCCCACTCTGTAATCTGCAGGATAAGATTCCTGCATGGCAGTTCACACAGCAGATGAGCCTGTGCTTTTAATTTGAGGCAAGTGCACTGTGCTCGTCTCCTCGCCTCATTTTCAGCTCTCACTGTAAGGACACCGCACAACACTTGCCTTTACTGTTCTGTAAATTCCTTCTTCACCAGCAGACTTATTTGCACGTACTTCTCCTCCTTTGCATTGACTTCTGTTGGAGTAGAATATGTTACCAGTACTTTGTCACATGTTTTTTTTCATGTCAGTTGGAATTTGTGGACGTAAACATACTAAAGCCAGGCTAATGTGGGCAAGAGTCTTCAAATACCCCTGATTTGCTAATGGGTTCCATTGACCATGACTTAGGCCATTTCTTCCTTTGCTAAGATTTAGTGCCTCCAAGCCTGAGCTGAGTCAGCAGGTCACATGGCACGGCTGGCATTTGGGAGCTGGGAGCATTTGGAGCAGTTTCAAATCCCAGGCAGCGTAGGGAAAACTAGAGAAAAGCAGTGGTGTTTGAATGGGAGGGAAGAGGCTGACCATGAAACTTGGTGCTTGCATATACAGGCAGGAAATTAAGGAGCTCGTGAAGGGTGATCTCTGTCTTTCTTGCACAGCTGGTGTGAAGAAGCACAGGAAAATCTGGGGAGGGACAGTGTTGAAGGTACAGATGTGGTTAGTAGTCTGAATTTCTGCTTGCCATTGCCATCTAACTGTGCTGCCCTATTTTTATTTCAGCTATTTCTATGACAACCGTTACTTCTGTGGCAAACTTGCTGTGCTGAGGAAGCCAGGAAAGCAGCCTGCTGCCAGTGGTGCAGGCAAAGCACATTTTTGTGGTACTGTAGTAGAGGAAAGTGCTGTTTAAGACTTTTGGCTGCTCAGAAGTCTGTCTGACTCTGTTAAGCTTTTAGTGGGGGACACACCTGCAATAGAGACCATTGTTTAAAATAGTTTTTTCCTGTGCCGTGCTATCTAACAAGGACAGCACACTGACTGGAGATCAGTCACTTTGAAGCAGAGCTGTTGTAACCATGCTAATGGCTGACCAAAAAATCCCAGGTTTGTGAAATAGTTGCGGTGACGCTCTTGGCTCTGTCCCTGTGCCCCCCTCCACCCCTCACTGCGGTGTCTGGCCCTAAACAAGGGCTTCGTTGTTATCTTAGCCATTGGCAGTCTGGGTTGGGGACACACAACTTTCTGTGCCGCACTGCACGCAGCAGGGACACCTGCTGAGCTGAGCCTGAAGCACTGGGACTGGGAAATAAAGGATCCGTGGTGCTGTCCCGAAGGCATGGAACAGCCATCAGAAAGCATCCACGTGCAAGTGTTGTCATTTTGCCCCAAAGCTTGGTGTTACCTGTTAGCCGAGCCCTGGTAAGGTGCATTTAAAAGGAGGATATCATGGGTGAAACAACAGCGTGGCAAAGTTAAGCCTGTAACAGCCACCTGCCAACTGCCACATGCAAACCTGCGGTGCTTTGCTTCTGTGTGCGGATGAAAAGCGTCCTGCGCATGCAGATTGGAATTGCTCTGTTCTTGGGAACTGTGGGAGGCTTTAGTTCGTTTTCCTCTTAAAGGCTTTCTTGGCACAAGAGAAGCAAGGTGATTAGCTGTGTGGGAATGGCAGCTTTAAATGTGGGTCTCAATTATCCCCTCTTGTAGGAACAGGCATTAGTGCTTCTGAGGTATTACGTTGGCTTCTGCAGTTGGCCTTCACAATCAGGAAAGCGAACCTGATCCAGTGCCAGAGGTGGTGACTGAAGGGAGCACGCTTTGCTTCCCAGCACCAGGACCCACCTTCACCTGAGGTGGCCCAGGGGAGCAGTGGCTCCGTGGGTATGTATCCACCGAAACACAGGAGGCTGCCTGCCCTGCTGCCTCCTGACCAGCGGAAGGGTTGGAGTCTGAGTGCTATACCCTTCCCACAAGGGCTGGCGATCGTGTTCATTCAGCATGGGAGCTCACCTGGGAACATCATCAGTAGAAACATGAAAAACTGGGGAGAGGCAGGAAGCAAAACGTGCAGAGATCCTGAAATGCTGGCAGTACATGTGCAAGAGGTTTTCAGAGCATTTTAACAAGCTGACGGTGTCCTTTACACAGCTGAAAGGTGCTTTTTGTAGTTGTTTCATCTGTTAAGGACAAACAGGAGGACAGATTTTCTGTAGTTAGTGCTGTTTGCTTTTACTGTGGTGGTTGATGCAGAGCTGCCATCCCAGGTGAATATCTGGGCACAGGAAGGAGGGAGGACAGAAAAGCAAGAAGCCCTGCCTTCCTCTTGTCCAATGCAAAGCCCGGGAAGAAAATGTTCGTGCACTTCCAAGAGGCTAGCAGGTAGGACACCAGGAGTGTTGTGTTTTAGGAAGCCTGGAATGTACACACTGCTTTCATTTTACCCAACTCAACAGGACTTTGTGCCTTCTCCTTGTACTCATGTTTTGCTGTATATTCTGCATAAATGATTTTTTCCTCTCTAGACTGGCTTTGGAACGTTGCATTGCTGTTTGCTCATTCATGCTAGCTTTTGTTTCCTTGTTTCTCTCCCTTCCCTTCTTCCCCCTAGATCTATCAAGTTCAGAAGGTAGGGCTTGCTCTTTCATTCTCATTTGCATGTGTCTGTCCTCATGTTACGAGTCTTGTTTGCATTTCAGAAAAATTCCTTATGAATGAAAGGTGCACAGCAGGCTTTGCATTTCCACGCCTTCACATTTCCTTCCCTCCTGTAGTCTTGGGGGTGGGTAATAAAGGGGAGTGAGGAAGATGACCTGCATAAAATGTGTCTGGTAAGGCATTTGGTGTCATCCATTCCACTGACGATTTGGCAAGGAATAAGCAATGAGCAGAAGAATAGTTTTGCAAAGCAGCCATCCCATGTGCATTTGGTGGTTCCCCGTGTCACTAAGAGCCGTGTAGTCACTTTACTCCTGAAGGCCAAGTGCATCATTGCAAGTACTTCAGGCTGGGTGAGCATCTAACAGGTGCCAGCAGGAGGAGTGACTTTCAGGTGACTTTGCATGCAGAAAGTCACTGACGGAAATCAGGGGCACTGTGTTTGAATTTGTAATCTTCTGGGAATTCACTGTGTGGACTTTCTTCCAGTGTGACCAACCAGTTACAGACACTGATACCCTGTCCACTAAGTTTAAAGTCATGATATCTTCCCTCCTCCCAGTTCCCTTCTCAGAGCTCTAGAAGGTGGCTCAGCTAATAATAATAATAGCTGTAACAGAGGTCATCTGCTACGTAACAGGAGTTTGGGGTTTTGTTTTTCTGCTCTGTGCTTCCAGCATGTGAATTGCGCGGTACCTAGAAAGAGAATGGCTCTAAAGAAATATTGCAGAGGGAGAGAGCATGCATTTCTTTAAGCCTGCTTATTTTCCACTTTACTGAATGATTTTTTTTTTCCTGTGATTTTTCTCACTGCTTGCTGAATGATAGCTGTGTCCTAAAACCACAGCCTGCTTGCATTGCACTGGCAGTGTAGCCTCACTGCGTGTTCCACTAGCTTGATGGAGCAGTGTGTGTACTTCTGGAAATGCCACTCTCCTCTTTAAGTGCATATGTATGTGAAGGTAACTGCTGAAATCATGCACTCTGACGCTCAATTGTGACTTGGTTAATTTGGTGACAAACTCATCTTGCTCCTGTATTTATTTCGGGAGTTGACTGTGTCCTGAGTGAATCAAATTAACATCTTCCCGCGGATCAACAGGCTCACTGTCAATCTGCTTTATGGGAACTAATTTAATCTTCTGGTACATATGCAGCCCCACGGGAGACAAAGGAGTTGTTTACCGTTGGTGTCCTGACATGGATGAGAAGATAAGTGGGTTAGCTTCACAACATCCCGTAGCGAGTTTGCAGGTCTAGCAGTTTCACTGTCACTTAGTGAGCAAATCTGATCCGGAGTTCTCTCTCAATGGTATTAATGTCATTAATTATTTAATTTTAATACCACTTTTCAGGCAAGAAGAGAACTTGAGCCAGGAAAAGATATCTGGCTAAATGATTGATTTTTTTTTTTTTTTTTTTAAGCATTTCTTCTGCTTTTAACTCATGCATTCACTCCCACCAGATCCCTTTGGGAAGAACAGTTCACTTAAAGAATGGGGACATGGCTGATGGAGCAGAATACCTGATACTTCAGGTGCTGCTGGTTCAGTCCAGTGTGAGATGAGCTGTTTAGATTAAAAACAGTCTCAAGGCATTTGCATTCATTAACAATTTGCTTTTGGGGATATTAAGAAAATTTTGCACATCTTTTTTCGGGGAAAAGAAAGCCTCTAATAAAGCTTTACCTGATCTTGTACACAACCCTGACCATTTTTCTGATCGTTTTTCTTTGTGTTTACAAAAACACAAGAGTCGTCTTTAACTCTCCCAATATAAGAACGGGGCTCATTGTCAGGATATGGTGTACATAAAACTTAATTTTACAACATGCTGTCATATGAATTTTACTCATGCCTGGAAATAACTAGTCCAAGCACTTGTAAGGAAGTGTGTAATGCTCAGCGAAACTACAGTTGATGTTATGCTCTCTAATTTTATACAGGTTGAGGGAGAAATTTCACTGAAGTGCAGCTTGGCTTTGCATTGTATAGGGATACTGAGGGCATTTGAACCCACATTTGGATGCTTAGCAGGAACAGAAGTTGGGAAGGCTTCCATGCCCTCAAAGGGATGTGGTTAAATATCTTGTTAACTCTGGTCTCTTCTCCTTTCTTCAGAGAGGTTTGTGTGCTATTTAAACCTGCAGTGCAGTAACTTTGTTTCACACTTTGAAATTTCTGGCCTCAATATTTATTTTCTAATATTTTTTTTCAAAAAAAAAAAAAAGGGCTTACAGTTGACAGCATTCAAAGGTCTTTGTACAGTTTGGGTTCTCCAGGATGTCCTAACTGAGCACATTGTGCTTCATGAAGGGTTTCTTCTCTTCAGAACTATTAAGATGATAACAAAGATGACCTTAAGACGAAAAATAATTTTGTTTAATGAGGAAGAGCTCTGAAGGGGGAATAAACATGCAATATCAGAGAACTCAGATGTTTCTTCTAGTTTAATAAACAGAATGCAGCTTTTAAGTGTGAAAGTCACATTACATTAATACCATTGAGTGCTAAATGCAGAGTGCAATACAGTGCAAAAGTGCAGATTTTGCTCATTACCTAGGGTTTTAACTCATGCTTTGCCTCTTGAAAGCAGGCAGGTAAAGGACTGCTGTTTCCACAAATAAATGAACCTCAAAATACATAACCTAAATTGTTCTAAAATGCATACAGCACTTCCTTCAGCAGGATTTCCATTTGCCCATTACTGTGCTGTAACCCTGTGATTTTTCTTCACACAGGAATGTTATGGTTCCCATTACAAATGTGAGCTTCCTGAGATTAGGTTCCAAATGTGTGTGTGGGGAGGAAGTTAAGTCCTGTTTAACTTGTTGATCGTGAACAATTTGCTGTCTGGTGGACGTGCAAGCTCAGTGGCAAGTTCCAAAAGTTACGCCAAGCAAATAGGACTTGAGCATCAGTTCAGAAGGGACAGCTGCTAGGAAAATGCGTGGCATTTCGGACTGAAATGCAGAGGGCTTACCAGCCTCGCTGCTCTGCTGAAGGATCCTCAAGGTTCCTGTTCTGCCAGCACTGGTGATACCACTGCTGCTGAGGTGGTGTGAATGCAGGCAAAAAGGAGATTTGGGGGGTTACAAACACAGTGAATGAGAATGAACGCACAGAGATTAGTTGCATTTTACTCAGCTTGTCTTCCAGCTTGACAAACCTGCACGGTAAACATGATTTGACAGCATTTTTCATCCTGAAAGTGTCCTGTGCTCAGATCCCTTGTAATGAGTCTTGACTTAAATGGGTCAGGAATTCAAGACTCATTACACTCTTTGCTCCTTTCCCCATAGTGCTTGTGTTTTGTACTGCTGGGCAATAAGGAGATGTTCAGGGGCCGGGCTATCCCGGTGAGCACTCCTGTCCCTGTGCGGGGGAGTTTTTCTGGGCACGTTGTGCGTTGGACGCCCGTTGGGTCTTGTCACCAGCATGCCTCTGAAATCCTCCTGTGTGAATCTGTGTGGGCTGGCAATGCATGTCGAAATGTTTAGTGTTTGCCTTTCTCATCTAAATTCTGTTTTTCCCTTTTCTGTCTGTAGAAGTACTATGGTCTGGATACTAAGTGGGGCGACATCGAGCAGTGGATGGTAGGCCTTCATCAGCGTAGTTAAACAGCTTTTACGTGGTGAAGTTTTGTACAGTTGCTAGTTTGAAACTTCACCAAGCATGTGTTTCAGTGTATTGGAAATGTGAATATTCCACTCTGCACAAAGTTTCTTGCAGTCTGCATCAATACCTGAAGCGTGGCTTAAAACTGGCAATTTTGGGCAAGTTTTATCCGTGCTTCTGCAGTTATCTTTGTCCTTACTGGCCTGGGGCACTCTCCAGATGCATTAGTGGTAGCACTGTGGCAGTGCTTGCTTTTTCTGGTCCTGGGTTTCATTATATGCTAAGCCACTAGAGTTGGCCTAGCAACTCAGATACAGACCTGGCCCTTGGCAACATCTGGCTGTTAACAGCCGTAACATAAGATGGAAGGATTGCTAAAGGGCTGGAGGACGTTTCCTTCGTGTCTGTCTGTCACAAGTTCATGACATCGCCTGGCAGTCATGCTGGATGAAAACTATTGTTCCTTGGCCTCCTGGCCTTGCCTTGCAGCCTGAGTCATGGACACCGCAAAAGGCAAAATGGAACAGCTGGCTTCCAGCATGGCAGATAACTTGTCCTTGGTAATTAGCCAGTGTAGATGCTGGTTTGGTGCATGCCTAATTGAAAACTGCTGGCACAGGGAACAGCCAGCCACTGGAGATGCTGCAGTCTCTCTTCTCATCCTTGTTTGGTGAGCTTAGTTTCATGTTATGAGTAATTCCCTTGCTTTTAGAAATCAGTTCACCTGTGAGAACCTTTAATTACAACGTTGAAACTATTTTGTCCCTGTTTTCTACCACTTTTCCAAAATTCCGCCTCAAATCTGTTTAGTGAATTGCAACACATGCAACAGCATTTCAACACTGATGCGGCCTTTGTGCTGCAAAAGGCAGTGATGCTGTGTTGCAGAGCACAGATGCTTTGGGTTTGGAGAAACCAGCCTGGCTGCACCTCTCAGGGACACCCACTCGTGACAGTCGCCCAGCCACATTCTTTCAGATGGAATATTTCTGAGATTTATTTTGCAGGACTGTAAACTGGAAAGTGTAATTACAAAAGCACTGTGAGTATGCTCATTCCCAGATGCCCTTGATAATGTAAACATGTTTTTGAGATGCAAATAAATCACTGTGTACACTTTTCTGCAAATATAATAAAAGTGTATAGTGAAGTAACATGGAGGGGGGAAGAAAGCTGGGGTCACAATCAGGAAAAGGGGTTTTTGATTTGACAGTGTCACCTTCCATTATTTGGCTTAACCTTACCGACTCCTAAACACTCTGAAGTGTCCTTGTGTCTTTCTGAACGTGCTCTGCTGCTAGATCTGTCCTTCCAACACTTCGCTCTTTGTTTTTCTCTGCTGCCTCGCTAGGAAGACAGTGAGCGTTACTCCCGTAGAGCCCGAAGAAATGCCTCGGTTAGTATTTACTTTTGCTTTTTCTTTGTAGCTAGACATTTCCCCTTAATTAAACAGACATGGGTAAGGCAGTTCCTTTTCAAAAAACAAAAAAACCCCATAGCATCCCCCAGCTGAAGAAAGCCCCAAACCCACTTCCTGACTTCTCTGCCCTCTCCCCAGTCACTCTGAGGAGTTCTTTTGAATGTGTTAGGCTAAAGGGCGAGGGGAAGGTGGGGAAATCACCTGCTTGGAGTGTGTAACATTCATGTATTCAACTGTGGGCCAAGAACACAGAGCGGGGAATAGCCTAGCAAGTTCAAAATTCACCCTGTAGTGAAATGCTGACGGAGTTCGTTGGGCAGGGTATGATTTCATTTACTTTTTGCTTGTAGATTAATGCAATTCTTTATTTAAAACACATTTGTTCTCCATGTCTTTTCTGTCCTCCTATCCCATCAAAGCCACCTGCATTTACATCACTGCCTGTTATTTATGTTCTTTTCATTGTTTTCTTGTCTCTGTACTTTCTTTCGATAGGCGTCGGATGAAGATGAGCGCATGTCAGTGGGTAGCCGAGGAAGCCTGAGGGTTGGTAAATCGTACATCTTGAGCGTGCATGTGTGTGTACTGCAGTTGCTGTCCTCATGTACCACAGAGTCATTATGCTGGCATCTTTTCTTAGTTCCCTGCAAACGTTTTCCATCCAAGGTCATGCCATTTTCCAAGTACATTTAGGCCAATACTTCTGTCAGCCAGGGGAACTGTCACATTTGCACTCACTGAGGAACACAAGCAAAGTGTGTGATACCCTTCTGGCTAATGCCACTCACTGTTCTTGCTGCAGGAAGTGCTGTGCAGCTATTTCATTGTGTGCACCTTGTAAGCTCCCCTGTTTGACTGCTGATGTTGAGAATTTGGGTAGAAGTGCCCCACTAAGTTCTGGGGAGGGATTAGTAGGGCACCCACTGCCACAGTGCTAATCTGCAGAGAAAGTCCAAACACTTTTCCTCAAAATATAAGTACAGTATTTATCCATATACTACATGTGTACAAATCTTCAGTGTAAACATAATCAGCTTTGGTAACCGTGGAGCTAGTTTAAGCAGGTTAGTTCTTAGCAGCTAACCCTGTTGTCTCAGCGTGTGTTGATGGTTTTTGAGAGACAATCAGAGCTCACTGCTCCTGAGATGTGTGGAGAAGTACTCACCTAGCAGCACAACAGGATCAATCAATAACAGGGCTACAGAGGAAGCGCTCAGTGGTTCTGAACAGGAATCAGATGCTGCCAGTTTGCTAAGAAGGCAGTTGTGCCTCAAACAGCTGTGTCTGAGAGTGACTTGATCCTCTGCAGATATTGTTCCTAATTCATCAGTAGTGTGAGTTGGATGCTTTAGGCTCGACAATCAGTTCTATTTTTATAGAACAAGCAAGGCTTGTATTATTCATAGCAAGGTCTCTATTTGTAATCCTTCATTTCTGGCTTCTATGGAGGTTTCATGCTTCATTGTGAAAATTAATAGAAGATGCCTTAAAACAGCAAAGATTCAATGAAGGAGAGCTATTTTCATGGCTGAACTTGAAAACCAATTTTTAGTTTGCTTAAATTTGGACTTGTTTATGAAAGTGTTTTGGTGAGAAAATCTCTAGATCAGTTGAAATTTCAATTCATTATGCTTAGAAGGTGATTATGATGGGAATTGTTTAACCCTGACTGAAACAGTGTGTCCCTTGATATGGTAAAACACAAGTGTGCTGGCACCCTGTCTTTTTCTGACAGGACAACCTTGCTGAAGCTTTACACCCCTGTATCTCAAACAATGTTGCACAGGTCCCCTACTGCCCTCATAAAGTAGCATTCTGTGAACATACTTGTGCACGATATCTAACACTTTGTGCACGCACAGGGGCAGCTTGGACAGAGCCTTGTGTGTCTGAAACTTCCTCCCCCCATCCAAGTGTCACTGGGACTGGAGGAGGAAGGAAAAAGTAAACAGGCAAGTTCATTTAATCTGATCTTAGAGTTACCCTTACACTTCATTTAGTTGTTTTACTTGAAATTAAGTGGTAGATTATACACTGGTTGTTTCCTTAATGTGAGTATACAGTGGCTGATTTTAAGTTTGACCACATCTTTGTTCAAATGGTTGTGAAGGTTTGGTTCCTACTGTGTTTAAAACACATCAAAAAAATGGAACACCAAAAAAAAAAAAAAAAAAATTCCTAAGGACGTCTGAGCTATTTCAGCATGAAGAAAGCACCAAAACCTGTCTGCATCCATGAAGGGTTTATAAAACTAAAGATTGATTGGATAATAGAATGCTATTTCCTTACTATTTCCATAGTAATTGTTGTCCAATACTTCCACTTTCTGGCAATTGATCTTATCTCTTTGGCACCCTGGGTCACTGTGAGGCTGGCAGCAGCAGGAGTTGCTCTTTGAAAAGCAAGAGTTCTTTTCCCTAGAGTTTTCATGAAATGAGCCTCTCCCAAATGTGTTTCTGCATGCAACTTTACCCCCTGCTAATCTGCCTGGGTTTTATTCTGAATTTTCTCTTGGAATATTTACTGAGTACATCTGGACTGCAGGCACCAGCGTTCTGCTGGGCTGGGTTTTGAGGAGCTGGCCTGGATACTTCAGACCAAGCAGCCCTCAACAAGAGCTACAAAACCACCTCGATTGGAGCAGTGCAGCCAGCTGGTGTAAGCTCCACAGCTGTGGCTGTGCTGTAGCCAGTAGCCTGCGAGTTACAATGTTGTCCTGGGTGCATCTGTGCCTCCTGCAGGCAGAGCCTCAGCTGCAGTGAAGGACATCATTAACAGCTTTTCTGTGGCTCATCCTGAAACCATCAAAAATATCCTACCTCTCTTGTCTCAGAAGTCCCACAAGCCTGCTTCTTCCCCATGCAGCTCTTCTTAGGGAAGCTCAATAACATCATCCTGTGTTTGAGATGCTCTGTTTTCCTTCAGTCTTTTCTCTGCTACAGGTGTATTTGTTCCCCCGCTTCCCAGCTGGCTCTCATCTGAGACTCCAGTGTGAAACCCTGCTGTTACTTGTCACTTGGGATGCAGTTTGTGCATGTTTCCTTGTTTTGTCTGCTCAGTGAAGTTCCCAGCTTGCACAAGAAATCCTTAATTACCAAAATTTATGTGAGATTTACATCTTTTGAGGGGTGAAGGAGGTTGATTGCCATCACTTGCTGCAATGCTTTCCATTGTGTCCTGATTTATATTGTTTTCCTCTCATGCTTTGACAGTCTCATTTGGAGTATGCCAACACCTATCCAGTGGTGAGAATAGTCTGAAAGTTGCAGTGTGTGTTTAAAAACTAACTGTGAGAAAAACTAACAACAACTGTGATAACTTATCTAAGGTGAGGGATGATCTAAGTGACCATGAGGCAGTTTGTGTTCTGGTGTAAAAGCTGTGCTCCTTTGCCTCCACTTTGCATGCACCCAGTTCTGGTGAGAAGCCTGAATGAAAGAGAGAGATGTGAGCTAGGTCCAGTTCAGTAGTTACCCAAGGACTCCATCTTTTTTTTTTTTTTTTTTTTTTTTTAACTCTCTTCTTCATTCACTGCCCTATTTCAGATTAGGAATGCAGTGAATCTGTCTGAGTGGCCTATATACAGAAATAGTTCAAACACATTTGGATTTTGCATGGATGTATTGATGTAGTAAGTATAGACAGCTGGTAGCTCAATTAATTGACTTAACTCAGCAAGCATGAATAATTTTAACAGTGGTGACTAAATTTAATAGTACTATCATCACTTCTAACAAATTCTTTAATAACTGCTCATTTGATTTCGGGATTTGATTTTTCTCAATCTGTGCTTACTGAGCCGTGTTCTCTAGAGCTGGAGAAATATTGAACTTATGGTTTTGCTTGCTGCTGTGCATGCCTGGCTCTAGTGTGTACACATCATTCGTTGATCTTTTCACCCTGCATTCTTAATCTTACTGCAGGCTGGATTAGAGAATGAGAGGACCAAAAGGAAGAGCTACTCCAAAGCAGTATGTATCTTGATTGTCTGTCTGAGGTTTTTGCATACAAAACCACTGTGGTGGGACTAGAGAGTATGTGCAGAAGAGCTCACCAGCCTGATGTCAAGGATACAAGGTGACTCTCAGGGCTTATTGGCTCTGGAAGAATGCTGAGAATCAATTCATCTGCAAAATGTAGCATAATCCAAAGGTTTATGTCAATGCGGTAGCTACAGAGCCTCTTGAAAAACTCAAAACTTAACTCGAACTTTAATGTTACACAGGAATAGGTAATACTGATAGAAAATATTAGTAAAGGCTGCATCTTTTCATATAAGGATTAATGATATATATTTTTTATTTATCAGAGTAATAGGTTAGCCCTGATTTATAACAACATTTAGGTAAGTACTGACTATGCAATGCTTCAGGAGCAGGACACTTGCAAATCAGATGTATGTTACTTCTGGCTAGGCGAGCTGAAGTTTTACATTAACAAAATACTCAGGGGGCTGAGGGAGCTTGTTTAAATACCACCTTGCCTCACCATCAGTATCAGCTTGTGTCAGAGCCAGATCTAGGAGCTACTTTCAGACCGGGATGCTAACTCTGTAGTTACTGTAATTACATGCTTTCCTGTAGCACAGTGACACTTTGACACTTCTTGGGTTGACTGTAGCTTGATGAATATTAGTGCTTCTCAGGAAACCTAAAGGTGAGTCTGTGGAATGTCAGTGCCCTACTAGCACCTGTACAGCAAAGGCAGACCTGGATGGAAGGTAAAGAGATCTCAGGGGGAGAGATTCCATGGACTGAGAGACTACACGAGGGAGGGCAGAGGGGTGTGCCCGCTGCAGAGAGGTGGGGCAGGGTTCTCCAGTAAAGTGGAATTCAGCATTCTGAGAAATGGAGATCGGAGGTGGGGTTGAGAACAAGCAGGAATCAGTAGCACTAGCTTTTAGGTGTGACATCCACAGTTTGAGGTAAAAATATTACAAGAGTAATTGGGTGTAATGGCAATGACAAGGCTTTCTAAATCCATTAACAACAAGAGACACAAATTAATAGGGTCAATTGCAATATTCTGACAAGTCAACAGATAAAATCAGAATATTTCAGCCTCCCCAGTGTGCCCTCCTACTTGCTTTGGTTTTCATAAAGGTTCTGGTCAGGTGCTTAGCATGTTAATATAGCATAGAGCAAAGGTCACCAAGATGTGATAAAATTCACCCTGCAGAGTGAATGCTCTTCTGGAGCATCTGCCTTCAAAAATGTGAGCTAGAGAGGTCCCTGGGGACAAGAGGACAGTGGTCACAGTGGCAAAGGAAATGAGTAGAGCTATGGAGCTTCGGTCTGAAATCTGAAAGATACGAGAGCAAACTAAATTAACTGTATTTAGAAGTGCCTCATGTAAAGTGATAGGCACTTAACCTGGATTTGTGAAAAATGAATCATGTCAATTCAACATCATTTCCCAAAGCAAGGTAAGGACATAAAGGAAAAGCATTAGATGAGACTGTAACATGACTACAAGGCTTTTGGTATGCTTCTGCGTAGCATTCTTGAGTGAAACCTGTGCCAAGATCTTGTAAAAGAAATGCAATAAGTTGAGCAATAGCTGTTGGAAAAAGCAACAGCTGGAAAGGATCTCATCTGGTCTCTTCCCATCTCAGACAGCATCATCCGTTTTTAAAGGGAAAATCAGTTCTGTGAGAGTCTGTAGTGCCCAGTTAGCTGAGCACAGGGAACAAGGAGGCGTCCTCAAGGTTGGAGTAAAACCACCAATGATGGATAGGAGACAATAGTAAAAACAGTAAGACAACTTATGAAATGTAAAAATTGACAATATTAATGCTAACTGAGGAATTGTGCGTAGCAGTCATCCAGATTATGATCTGAGGTTATACTTAGCCAGTACAATCTTGTGGGAAAAAAGGGAAATTGAACTCCCCAGTGTAGTAACAAAACGAACCATGGCAGTAACCGGTCTGCACGGTGCTGGGGATCCTTGCCTTCAGTTCCTGCAGCATCATTTTCACCGTTCGTCAGGCAAGTGTTGGACAAATGGGAGTTAGTTTTGATGTAGCTGGGGAAAGCTAAAAAAAAAAAAAAAAAAAAAAAAAAAAAAAAAAGTAATTGTATATATGCTGTNAAAAAAAAAAAAAAAAAAAAAAAAAAAAAAAAAGGAGATTTGGTATGTCATTGCACTGAGTTTCTTGGATATAAACTAAATTCTAAGTTCTTAGCTATAATCTGCTGCTTTTTAGTTCTTTAGCTGCCAGGGATGCAAGTCACTGCTGTGATAAATTTATTTTATTATACCCTCTCATCCCTAGTGTCTCCTTTTAATCCCGTGCTCCCTTCACAAGGAGTTTGAAGAGTTGCAGGTGTTGCACTGCCGTAATAATGGGGGAAGCAGTTTTTCGTAACAAGAAGGAAGAAAGGGTCAAAAAGGCGAGCAGAAGTATCCTTGACATTTTTGGCTGGTTTGCAGATGGTGACAGACACAAAAACGTTCATGTCCTCATGTATGAAATCCTGACCTCGTTCTGCACTTCTGTTCCTGGTGTATCTTTGAAAAATGCTGTCTCTGCCTTTGCTTCTCATAAGTAATGGCTGTCACAAAGACTTGTCCTGTGGGTCTGCAGTGGATTTTCTCTCCTTTTTTTTCCCCTTTTCCTTTCTTTCCATAACAGACCAATGGTTATGAGGAAGATGTGTATGGATCGTCCCAGAGTAGAAAATCTAGCAGGGTTAGTAGATGATTTATATTGCTATCAAATCTATAGCTCTACTTAATGGGATTAAATCTAATTAGCAAATTCCTTCATGTGGTAAAGCAGGTTTTTCCTGCCTTGCATGTTGTGGGTTTTGCAGTTTGTCAGGCCCAGAGGTGCAGCAATAAGCTGTTTAAAGAAA
>VXAV01007147.1:31032-49318 GCA_013399715.1 Alectura lathami | reverse complement strand
CTACCTTTATAAACTGTATCTTAGGGTTTCTGGAAGCTCCGCAGAGGTGAACAGCCAGTGAAAGGGTTACTGCTTAGCTGTGTAATGTTACTGTTGATGGGCGTCATTTCTAGAAATGCTAGTGTCAGAAAATCTTGATTAACTGCCTTGTGTGTGTGCATGGCTCCCAATGTTCCCTGCTGTTCCAGTGCAAGTGCTTTGTGGCAGTTAAATCCTGGCCTGTTAAGCACTGGGGTTTGTGCAGTTTCCTTAAGAGTATTGTCTAAGGCAGAGCCTCTTTGGAGGGCGGGAGGGGAATTGCTTAGGGTTCTTCTCCTTTATCTTAACAGAGGGAGACAAAAGCTCGGAGCTATTGATCTTTATGCTGTCAAGGCTGAAGACTTCATTTAGCCGAGCAGCACATGCTAAACATCAGATTTCAGGCTTAGGAAGCAACCCACTGAAGTTGCACAGGCTCTTGTGTAAACAGTGAAATAGGACGTTATATTTTATGTCCATTTTAAATTGTTGCTTCCATATGGTTTAATGCAATTAGCCTGCATGTGTGGATAAGAGAAAATGAAATGTTGTTGCTTAAGCCGTTAAGAAAACGGCATGTCCTGTTGTTGGCCCTCTCGCTGAACTGTTGGAGTTCAAGGAACCTTATGTTGCAGTGCTTCTGACTAATGCTGTTCTTACTCTTTGACGTGCTCCAGAGCTCTGCATACTGCAGGAGGAGCAAAATGTCTGTCCGAAAGTCATCCAGGGAAAAGAAGTTGCTTGGTTTCCACTCTAAATAATTGAAAATCCTCTTTGCATTATGGTTTGTAGCACAGAGGCTTACTGCCTGTAGGGCAGAATTATGGCAACGGTGTTAGTTCCTTGTTTGCCTTACTAAGTATAATTTAGATTAATTGCCATTTAGAAGGGGGAGGAGAGTTTGGAGGTAGTTTGGAATAACTGAGAGTCTAAAACCAGCTGTGGCCAATATGGCTGGCATTCACCTTTGGGAATACTCTCTCCAAAAACCCCAGGCCAACTATAAGGATGGTCCAAGTGGCAACAGCACACTGAGAAGAGGCAGAGTTGTTCAGTTCAGGAATTGCTGAGTCTGCTGACAAAATAGTTGTTTCTGACAACATTGTTGTTAGAGTTAACACCTTCTAAATTTACAGCCCTGGTGCAGGGATTAGTTGGTGATTGTGAGAAAGCTGAGCAAGGGCAGACTGCTAAAAGCAGGGTGTCTTGGTTGTGTGACTGTGGCCTGGTGAACTCTGGGGAAGGGAGGACGTTGTGTCTGGCTTCTGCTAGTGCCTCAAGCACTTGTCTGCTGTTAGGAAAATACAAAGTTTTCCTAGCGTGCCTTTATTCTCTTGATGCCCTTGACATTGTAAGATGCTTAATTTCTCATGTATGGATTTCCTATCTATGTTGAAAACAGACCTTGGTTTGCAAAGAACAGCTGTTTCTCACAACTTCAGCTGTTCACAGTGTATTGTCACATACATAAATCCAGTAAGGCGGGGTGTTGCCTTTAGGTATGGTGCATCCAGTTCAGAATAAAGGATGCCAGAAAGATAACGTTCCCAGTGTCTTGTAGAACAAACTTTGTCAGCACTGTTGTTGGTAAATTAGCTTCACTTAACTGAAGTTGGGATGAAACTTAGGTGTATGGCCTGAGGTCATGCTTTGGAGAGCTTGGTCCTTCTTCAAAGCCCGTACAAACCTTCTCCTTCCAGCATATTCTCTCATTGGAGGTAGTGTTGGGAAGGGAGGAGAGAACTTGAGGGACTAAAGCCTTTTCAGTGGGAAATGGATCAAACAGGTGTCCTGTACCTGAGGCTCTGTAGGCATAGCGGAAAGGCCTCTCATTAGTTTAAGAAGTCTCTACCTTGCGGATGGCAAGGGCACCCAATTTTCACACGTCCTCATATCTTTAATGCAGTTTCCATAATGCAGTTGCCTTTCCTGTGTCTGTGATCGCTTTGACTTTGTGCTGTTCATAAGTTCCAAATTCCCTTTTTGCTTCCCCCTTAGAAGAGTTCCTGTTACGAAGCTGAGTTCTCAAGGTTTTGTTTGTTTATTAATGCAGGCTTCCTACTACTCTGATCTGGGTCTCCACAACAGTGGCTATGCTTCCACATCTCAGCCTTCTTCCCAGAATGGAAATGTGGTCTGTTGCCCGCTGGTTTTACCTGGCCTGGACTTGTTGTTCTGTCTTCATTTGGATAATACAACCTCTTGTACTAGGGGTGAATCTGGACCAATTGTCAGGAGTCTTTGTAGCTCTTCTTAGTAAAACTTCAACGAAAAAAAAAAAAAAATTCCCAAACCAAAAAGACCTTTTGTTTAAGGTTGGAGTGAGTAACGGAAAGTCATTTTCAAATGAGCAGAGAGAGTTTTCCTTTGCTGCTCCTCCCTTTCCTACAGTTATTTGCTTGCTTTTGGCCTAAACTGGGCTGGAAATCTTAACTGGCTGAAGTCCCTTATTCTATCTGAGGCAGCTTCTCTGCTCACCTTGTCAATCTGGCAAGTTTAAGACAATTCTGTGCCTAAAATGATATTACAGGCAAGCAGTTGGTAGCTGGAAGCAGAGTGCTGAAGCTTTACCATCCCTGAGAGGTTGGATTGTCCTCTGCGTGTGGACAGAGCCTGGCAGCAGCCCGGCGGTGCTCGAGCAGTGGTCTGAGCAGGACAAGGACCTCAGGCAGTGCTGTCACCCTGCCTGCCATGGGGACAGCACAGAGCAGGGGGGCTTGGGGTAACAGCCTGCAAGCTGGGGACTGCTGCTGGAGCATCGCTTGCAGCTCCTTACACCAGTATGTGCTTTCTGAACTGAGGTGCTGCATCTTGCAAGTGATTACTAACAGACACTTGTTTTACGGTGCTCTGATTTGAAGAGTCAGAACTTTGTCCTGAATAACGTGGGTATTCTCTGCACTTAATGATGGAATGCAAGAGGTAATCTTACAGCTCCGTGGAACAGTTAAAATGTGCACCTTCAAACACCTCTGCCTTTTCACGTCGTTCTTTTTCTGGCTTTGGTTGAAGTGGGAAGAAACACCCTTTCTGGCTGCCGCACACGAGTGTGTTGGAGACAATAACAACTTAACAACCTAAAATTAAATTATGCTCTTGTGCTGCCGTATGCTTTGGTGTCCTCCCTTTCCTGTAGGAAATAGACATGTCTCCTTCGTAGTCCTGGGAGATGAGATCTAATGCATTTATGGCACAGATGACTAATACCCTTTATACTGGGCTTCCTTCAGTTGTAGTGGACTAATCCTAATCTTTTATCAAGGTTGTTAATTCTGCTGTAGGCGTCCTTTTTTGTGTTTCATTTTCTACGCCAAATAGTGTTGTGCTTGTTTCCCTCAGCCCTCCTTGCTGCACAGCGATGCCTTGCCAGCCAGAAGTTACAGGGTTTGTTGTACTAATGCTCTAAGCACAAATGCCAGAGCCACTCCCTTCCAGCTGTGCATGTGTTGTCTCTTACCCTTGTTGGGTCCATTTATTTCACACTCCGGTGTCACCTGTCTGGTCCGTCTGAATGCACATGTGCGATGCTGTTTGTACAGACTCAGGCTTGCTGATCCTTCCTCTTGCTCCTGTTGGAATAGTGCAAGTGCTGCTCGCGGGCTTGCAATGCTCCTGTGGGCTGTCTGGAACAGAGACAGTTGTCTTTATTGTGCCGGGACAAACAGGAGTGGGCCAGAGAGAGGCAACATCGATTCTTTCTGTGGAACAACCAACAAAAATCTGTTTTAAAACAGGTAGCCAAAGTCCACTGAAAAGCTGGTGTTAATTCTCAACACTTAAAGGCGGAAATGTTTCCTGAGCCAGACACTTGCAGGGTGAACTGGAGCCAGATGGGTGTCTTAGAATTTGCGTCTTCCTTCCTTTATATTAATCTGGTAAAAGACTAAAATTAAACAGATTTAAACAATTTAAGAATTGATGTAGCCATTTTGGCCGTAGGTAACATGAACTGTTGAACTGGAGACGGAAGAACTGCTAGAAATGCATGACTGTGTGATGGATGTTTTTGTGGGATCACTCAGATCTTGCACGTGTTAGATTTTCCCAGCTCACTGACTTCAGGTGGTGTTGGTTTCTCACTTGCATGTTGCTCGTGGTTGTGTACAGGGGATGTCCCTGTACTCGTACGTGCTCTTCATTCCCCCGTGCCCTGCACCGTGTGAGTTTGCAGTGCACCAGAGTGCATCTAGAAACCAGGTCTGCCATGTTGTTCTGACTCTGTCTTTCACTTGTAGGCGTCTGTGTATGACGAGAGCGTTTGCAGTGGGAGCCGGCGGTATAGTGCCTCTAGTTCTCGTGCTGTAAGACGTTTTCTGCATTTCCCCTCTTGTTGTGTCTCTGTCCTCCAGTTACCCGTTGTTAACCAGAATGCATACTTTTTGGGGCTGAGGAGCATTTAGGATGGACTGTGACAGCCTTCATCAAATTCTAGGTTCTGACTTCCCTGCTGCAGTGCTGCTTTGCCCGGGATATGCTCCAGATAGCACGGGCAGAGCCAGCACCAGGCAGTGTTACCCTGCAGCAATGAGGGGCTCAGCCCTGCCTCTCTGCTTAGCTTCCAGCTAAATACCTGGGCAAGGCAGCACGGAAAGCCCCTTCCCTCACTGAGACTTCACTCTCCTTCTGCAAAGTGAGATTAATATTCGTTAAACAAGGAATTGCTTCCGCAGCGCTACTTGGTTAGCACACAGAGCGTGAAGTACAGGAACTTTGGGAACATGCAGCGTGCCAGGTTGGTTACTTGGATTTATACCCTGTAGGGATGGCTCAGGAGATTTGTGACAGTATTTTTGAGATGCATGCTCCTGGAATGGGGGACTCTGTCACTTACGGGGAGAGAAGAGAGGGGTTCCTTTAATTTGGACTCTGATCAGGCATGATGATATAAATTGTTCTTAAAAAAGAAAGGACGCAGGGCTCAGTTTACTGATTAGAAGGCAGAAGATGCGTTTGCCTCTTGTCAGAGTGCCTTCATGTCATCTTGCTGCGCGTCCTGGCCAAGCAGTGTGTCTGCTGCTGTCATATCTGCCTGAAAAACAGTAAAACAGTCTGTTTGATTTTGAAAATGTGCTCTGCGGAGCTGTTGCTTATTGTGTCTCTGAACTCCTCACTGATTATCAAAATAGAGGCATAAACCCAAACCACCAAGCCCTGAACAGTAAAAAGGCCTCAAAGCAAGGCACTGACATTAATTCAATGTCAAATCTTGCTTTTTAGTTAGCTTGGAGGAGGAAACAAACTTTCAAGAACACTCACAAAGCCCTTGTTATTCTCTAAAGTGCTCTGCCCTCCTCTTGCATAACACAGCTTCATTAGTGGTGCTGTGCATCTTAAGCTTCAAATTTCTTTTTGTTTCACAATTGTGCCTTGTTTGCGTTTGGCTGCCTTGTGAAATTCATTGATAATTATCCCTTTGGCGTGTGGTGGCAGCCTGCAAGTCAGTGAAGTTGCCATTTCCACTGCACTGGGCTGGTTGTAACCCACTGGCTGTCCAACTGGTCTTCCTTTGTAGACAAGCCTCTGAGGTCCAGATGATACAGCTCTGATTCTAGGGGAAGTAATTCACAGTGGGCTCTGAGCTCGAGGGCTGTTTGCAAGCCTTTTTCAGCCACTGTTAATGGTCTGAACATGAAATAAACACTGGTGCTTGTCCCCTTCACCCATCCCCATCCCACCGCCATGCCTCAGATCCTTGGAGCCTGTGTATCATGCACCTCTCCGGTGTCTTATCTTGCTTATACCCACTTTGACATGAAGCTCTGTAGTTCAGGTGTACGAAGCCAATGTTTTGCATAATGTGACATCTAAGGACATGGCTTGGTCACCCCCTGTCCTGTTCCAGTGGCTTGCTGAGGGCTACATGCATTGGAATGTAATGTTTCATGGTTAGTTGTAGTGTAGCCAGTGTTAGTTCCCACTTACTCTGGTTTAAGCACTGTAAGCTTAATTTTCATCTATACTGCGCGGCTTTCTTAGTATGATTAAAGATATTGAAGCAGTCATCCAATAGTGAAAACCTGTGTGTCTCAGTAGCTGAGGAGTGTTAGGGGATTCCTGCAGTGACAAGGTAAATCAGTGGAAGAACCTTCCAAAGAAACAGAAGTATGCATATCAAAAGCAAGATAACTTTTTAGATTTCAGTGTGTTCATATCCCAGAAACAGATGACTATGAAAGAATCTCTGAGGTCAGTAGCAACTCCTCAAGCTGCTGGGGAGTTCCTCGTGCTTGTTCCTGTCCCTGCACTGCGTCCTTCATCTCAGTACAAGGTTGTGCACGTGAGAGTGGATGCATCATCATGACCCTTTAAAAAAGCTCCACCCACGGTTGCCTTGAGGTGGTACTAGTCGGAAAAATAACATCTCCAGTAAACACCCAATGGCTTCTTTCACTTCTATCTGTTCTAAATGTATAAAACTCTGTTAGATATGCTTGTGCATTGTTCTGTAAAACACATTTAAGTACGAGATTGAGTATGAAGCCACTGCTTAGAAATTTTGGAAAATAGAGGGAATAGTTCTAAAATTAATATCATAGAATCATAGAATGGCTTGGGTTGGAAGGGACCTCAGAGATCATCCAGTTTCAACCCCCCTGCCGTGGACAGGGCTGCCAACCACTAGAAATATCCAGGATGAGTTCTAGGCCTGTTTCCCTGCTGCTTTAAACTTTCATTTCCCTTCTGTACTTCCACGGCATTATAACCTCTGGAAAGAAAGCAGTACATACACATTATTTGCCCTTGTCAGCAGCAAGTCAGCCCTGTCTGCTCTGCATCACTGGTTAGATACTTGCTTTTGAGAAGGGCTAAATACTTCCTTTGGCAGGAGATGAGGGCTGCAGGTGCTGGAAAATCAGGAGGGATATTCAGCCTCTGAAATGGTCTCAATTCTTACTTTAATCACTGTGTAGATGGATGTTTATTGCTTTGGCCTGCCGAGCATGGATTCATTTTGTATGCGCACAATGCTGGAAGAAGGTTAACTGGAGAACCTCAGAGCTCTTGGAGTAGGACTGAGCCTTTTGTATAGAGACTGAAAGGTTTTGAGTTGTGACTGGTATCTTACAGTATTTAAATACAAGTTACTGTTTTTGTTCTGCCATTCTGTGAATTGAATCAAAGCCCTTTCCTCGGTGAACTTCAACTAGAATTACTGTTTGCCTCATTTTTTGACGTGTCTGTTCTGACTTTTAACTGATCTTCCTTTGTCCAGCTGCATGTAACCATTTTCGCATTTCAGATGCAATGCTCTAATTCCTCTCCTGCTTCCTTTCCCAATTCTAATTCTTTTCTCTCCTCTCTGCTTGCTGTTCCTGGTTCACCTGCGGCAGCCTTCAGAGTACAGCTGCTACCTTGGGTCAGGATCTCGGGCATCCTCAAGAGCCAGCTCTGCTCGGGCCAGTCCGGTGGTGAGCTCCTCTATTTTCCTTTGCTCCTAAGCTGTTCAATGTGGTGTTGCTGCAGGGCTATCCGGAGGCTGGATTTGAACATATTTGTAGACTACTGGTCATTGCAGAGTTTCTAGCATCATGAAGTGCTAGAAGTAGATGCACCCAGCATGTCAACTCCTGAGTGGTCATGGCTGAGCAAGGCACAAATGCTGAAGGTTTGTCCAACTCTTGTGACTGTAGATGACCAAGACAATATTTTTTTTACCTGCTTTGTAGTGGTGGAAAGTCATTGTCTCCTATTTTCAATGGTACATTGCTATTTTCACTTTTTCCATCTAAGTCTCTACACCTCCAAATATGTTGCTCTTAGTTTCAGAGCAAGGCCTGATAGTATGGTGACAGCTGCAGAGTGCAGCAGCTTGTCTCTTACAGGAAACGTGCAGCTTGCAGTAAACTAGTCTGTAACAAGTTAATCTTCCCTGAGAGCACGTTGTGAAGTGTTGCAGCACATTTCAGTGAGGTGGCTCTGCCTCACAGCAATGTTCCTCCTACTGAACTGGTGATGTGGTGCTGTGGGAGCTGTTCCGGATTGCCTACCACATCCCTAAGATACAGAGTGATAGAGAGGGTGACAACATAAATCAACACACACAGCGTGCCTCTGTAGTCACAACATCCTATTGCCTCTGTTGCTTCGCTGAGGAGCTGAAGTTTAAATGCTCTACATGTTGCCTTAAGGAGTAATGAAAGAGGAATATTTGAAATTTGGAGTGTCCCTCTTCAGTGACACGCAGTCTGCAGTAACAAATAGCTTCGTATCTGGTGTCCCCCACCACGTCAGTCCCCTCAAACACAGCCTGTTGGCACTTTCTCCTATAGCTGGAACGTGCAGCGCAGCAGGGAAAAGTGCCTGAGCTCTGCCTGCACGTTTGCTTCTTATCATCAAGCAGGGAGCAAGCAAACCCTGTCCTTCTGTGTGAGAAAGATGCTGAATAAACTGGGAACTGCTAGAATGGATCTGCTAGAAAAGAGTTAAAGTGCTGGTATTCCTTAAAGACACGGATACATCTGCTTTTTAGCATCTTTTCTTTTTGGGGGGAGGGGGGGGGATTTTTATCAGCTAACGTAAGTCAGCTGGTGAGATAGAAATAAATTGGTATTTTAATTAGTCCCTGAGTGAGGGAACTGAGGTCCTGCATGATGTATCTTATATTAGTACTTCTTAAATGGCCTTGCAAACTGAATCTCAGTTATCCCCAAGGCAAAAAATAATTAGTGTAACCATGGATTTCATTAAAGTTCTTAAAGTATTAGAAGTGGGTACCCCTACATTGACTTTGGCTTCCATCATGTGTCTTTTTGCACACAGTCATTAGTGTGAGTTGTTCATGATAATAACAAAATGCAGCTCGTCCCTCCTGGGAGTTGCAGGGGATTTTTTGTCTTTTAATTCTCTGCTTATGATTTGGACTGTTTGCATGCAAGGGGGTGGAAATAGTTAGCTGTGTCAGCACTGAAATTGGAGGGGTGCCAAGCTGAATCTGGTCTGCGAGGAGACAGGCGGTTTTTGTTGTTATTCTTTAATCAGTGATTTATAGCAGGGCACGAAGGGCTTCCGTTCTTCCTGTGGGGTTGGGGTGCAGAGCATGAGCACGGTTGTGGGGCTGAGCCCTGTCTTCTCACTTGGCTTAGCAGTGTGACACTTCCACTGCACAGTCCCGAACTGTTATCAGATTGGATCTCCTAAGAGAAGAACAAAGATCTCCTTGGACAACCATGATAACTTATGAGGAGAAAGCTATGGTTGTTTTGGGCTATGTCAGTAGTCCACATTAGAACTGTTTCAATAGTGCCAGCTCATGAAAATGAGTTGTTTCCTCCTTTGGTATATCAAACCATATGCTTTCGTGATTCTGCTCTAAGTATCTTCTGGCATTTAGGCACGTAAAGGTTTGATTCCAAGTTGACTTTTTAAATGGCTGGCAGAGGAGGAAGAAGTGCAGGGGAGTATCTGGTTTGAAAAAGCTGAGATTCTCCCTGAGAAGGGAGAACTTCTAATATAACTTTGTAAATTAATGTCGCTCCAGCCCTTACCTCTTCTCTCAGAATGCTTCTCCCTCTATCACTGTTCACTGAGCAGGGTGCCAAAGGCTGCAGTGGTTTTGCCAGCTCACGTTCTCACTTGTGACTGGAAATGTGAGCACCACTCGGTGTGTGCAGGCCTTGGGATGCGAGTCACAGCATGGCTGAGAGCAGCTCTTCTCGTCTGAAGAAGCTTATCACATTCCTGCCAGCAATGAAATTAAGACAGCCACAGAGCTGATTTTCATGGAAGCAGTTATCTGTGTGCTCAAGCTTTACCTTTTCTCTGCACTGAAAGATCTGTGATCAGCTTGTGTCCCAGCCCAGGCTCCAACAGGGTGAGGATTTGGTGCAGTGCTCACTTGCATTTCGGATGCTGATATAAGCTTGTGTAAGCAACAAGCTTTGGCATAACACACATTCCTCAGTGAGGATACTTGCGACAAATCCACTTCAGACCTGACAAAGTTCAGCAGTGTTTTCTGCAGCTGACTTACTACTGGTTGCTGGAGTTAAGGTGGCTCTTTCTGTTGGAAAAACACTCAGGAGCTCTGTGGCACTGGGTGCCCCAGCTAAGCGACCTGAGGGGCGAGGTTGTCATTGCATGGGCTGCCTTGCTGGTCCTTCAGTGTGGGCCACTTTCTTCCCTTCAAGCCCTGCTGTCCTACTCTGAGAGCAGGCACCAGTCTTAACGAGATCTGTCACAACGAAGGCCTTGTTTAATGAGGAAGCTGATTGAAGTGCAAGATCCTGATGGGGCTGAGCAGTGACGGCCACATCCCAAACACACCAAAGCTATCCTAATACTGGAGCACAGCAGCAAGCGTTTCAAACTGAGCTTCCTCTCAGGCTTGGTTTAAGAGTCTGGAAGCTGCAGGTTGTATGCTAGAGCCTTGACTTCCCTTGAGCAAAAGATCTGGATGATTTTTTTTTCCTTTTCCATGCAGCTGGGATGTAATGCCGAACTGCCCCTGGGCCTGAGGACTTGCTTGTGTCAGACACTCCATGTGGTGCTGCTGGGGGCTCAGGTTTTGCCCTGGGTACTCACTGATGGAAACACCTTCAAGGGTTAACCTGCTGGTTGTCCATGCAGTAGAGAGCAATACTTGTTCAAACACTGTGCTAAAATGTTTTTAGGATCTATGAAAAATAGGCAATATACCCATATATAGACTTGCAGGATGATTTTGCTCTCATTGTTTGCAGCTGTGGTAAGCCTCTGATCCTGCTGACATTTTTGTAGCGTGGCTCTGGATTTATTCTGAGCTAACTTTCAGAAGAGACTGAACTCTGATCCTTTTGCACTTACTTTTGCAAAGAGCAGCCTATTGCCCTTGCCGAAACAAAGACGTGTGTGCTGGGGTGCGTCTGAAAACTGCTTCCTCTTCCTTCTTTTCTTTATACACAAAATATGTAAGTATAGTTCTGTGAAAGTGGAAAGGTTTTCAGTCTAATTGCTACAATGTTCTTTATTGCATGTAGCTCCAGAAGGTAAGTATTTTGGAAAAGAATTTTGAGCGACTTCAAATAAAAAGAAACCTTTTTCCTCAACTTCCTTTGATTTCTCACTGGCTACAATGCCACAGGGCTCCTCGGGAGCTAGCTGAAGGCTGCAAACCCGGGGTTCCCCCTGGTGGCTGACTGCGGTTGGGAAGCACGGTTTGTCTTTTCAGTGGAGTGGTACTGAACATACAAAAATTCAGCCATGAGCAGGACGGAAACTGTAGGAAACATTCCTATCAACCAGACTTCTGCTGTTCGCAGGACACTTGTTACTGCTTTTGTTGTATGGCTGCCAGATAAACATGAAACTAAATTTTTGTGATGAAGTGATACTGTGTTAGAGGAAGTGGCTTTTCTCAAAACAGATTCAATTTTTGAACATGAATGTTGAAACAAACCAGCAGTGGTCATTACTTTGAGGAGAAAATGCTGTGGGTATTTGATTTGTGGCACCAAATAGATGTGTGTAGCAGGGCATCGCTAGGGAAAATGGAATAGTAAAGATTGTTTTGCAGTGGATGCGCAGCAAGCTTCACAGGTTTGGGGATGAGAGCTGAGAGAAAATACCCACAGTATGCATGTCTTCCAACACGCTGAGTGTGGTTTTTGCTCTGTCTTCTGAGCATTGAAGGTGTCTTGATGCATGGTACTCCTGAGTGCTGCTTTGGCTCGGATTTGTTTCTTCTAGGTTAGTTCTAGGATCTGTCTTCTGAGTCAGTAAATTCCAGGGAAGTTCTGAAATCATAGACTGGCTGTTTGTTTAGACTTTGAACTGGTCCCAGATGTGTCAGCCTTACTTGGATTTTTGCTTGAAGTCAGTCACCTTCTGTCACAAGAAAAGACCACTTATTGGAGGCTTTAAACCTCAGATTTATTTTTCTCATTTTTTTTTTCTCTTTTAGGAGAGGTGAAGGTGCAGCCCAGTCCTTCAAACTAAAGTTGATGCCTTGCTTTTTGGAATGAGGGGCTTCAGAGTTATTTTATTTTATTTTATTGAAGGTGCATGAAATTGTACCTTCAGAAAGCTGTCTTGGTCTGGATGTCTATTCAACTTTCAGTTAAACAACTTTACGCTCTCGCTACTGAAGTTACTTGCTATTTTGGGTTCATTTGAGGCATGGTTTTAAATTTTGCTTTAAAATAATAATAATAAAAAAGAGTAGCTGCATATGTGAGCACAGCAGTTTTGTACAGCTCTTTTTATGTACAGTGGAAGATATTTGTGGGTTTGAATTCACAGAAACTGCTAACGAAAAGTCTCTTACAGGCTTCAGAACTCCCTTCTGATATCATATTGCCTTCTCTTGCCCTCTATAATCTAACAATTTCTTCTAAATCTTTGTCCTGCAGATTGAGGAGCGGCCAGAAAAGGACTTTGAGAAGGTAAGAAGGATCTTGTGAACTGTTCTGACAGCAGCATTGCTTTTTTATTTTTTTAGGTAGGTAGAACTTGCGGTGAGTTTACAGAAATCTTTCACAAAATCATTGTGGGGGAAAAACTTTGAATTATTGGAGCCTTCTGCTACTGCAGACTTCAAACTTCCGTGGTTATTCAGAGGTTAAATAGCGAACATTTGACAGCAATTGGCTGGAGTTGCTTTAGGCCAAGTCATGTGAATGCTGGTTTTGTTTAGTAGAGTTTAATCATGGTATTGCATAAAGATAAATAAAATGAAGATGATTCTGCAGTAGTGAGAAACTGGCTTCACCCCCTAAAACACTGTGGCTTCTGCTGCAGAGTAGATAAATACAAACAAAAGCAGAAGAGTTTAAAGAGCAGTCAAAAGCATCCAGAAAACAGAATAATACAAGTTCTGAAAATGTCTGCCAAAATGATACTAGCTCCTGAAGGTTTTGTCTAATTTAGAATTAATACTTGGCCGTTTAGTTGTGCAAACTGCCATTAGAAAGGTAACAATGTTTACCTGTGATCTGCCTTGTCTCATTAGTTTCCCTTGCTAAACGTTGATCTTGATTCTTTTTCCTAAGAGGTGAACCATGTGCTTTGATGGAATGTCTCATTTGTGGTGCTGAAGAAACAATTGCTGTTTTGTCATTGGTGCTTGTCAATAGATCAATAGTCTGTGTTATGTATATTAAAATTTTTTAAAAATTATCTAGGAAAAAAGTGTACAATCATTTTTAACTGGATGTGATTCTAGGGAGCACGTAGTGTCTCGAGTTTATCAGCAGCTACCTTAGCCTCTTTGGGTGGGACCTCTTCACGAAGAGGCAGTGGGGACACATCCATCTCAGCAGATACAGAGGCATCTATTAGAGAAATCAAGGTGAGTTATTCTGAAATCAGCATAAACTATTAGGAATCTGTCTTGTAACTATGGCTTTTATTATTATTATTCTGAATGTCTCGGCAGTCCATAGCTAAACTGATGGTTTAAGTCTGTTTTCTAATGCTGCTTTCTGAAGACTATTTTTACATTGGAAATGTGCATTCTGTTAACTTCCATGTGCAAAACTCCTCAGAAATTACAGCCAGTTCAAACATCTAGAACTTGTATCTGATACGTCAGATACAGGCAGGTCTGTTCCAGTTCCAGCAGTGTAATAACAGCTGGAAGACAACCGTTTGGTGGTGACCAGGGACAGAGGGGAGACACTGAGTTGGCCTTACGACTAAATTTAGTGTGGTGGATGGTTTTCATGCAGTCTCCTGTAGCTCTTGCACAGCCTGGACTTCAGGCTTGCTTTGACAGCTATTACCCTTGCTGTCAGAATTCCCCCAAAAGGTCGATGATCAGTAAAAGGAGCAGAGAGGGGCTCTGTGCCTGGGACATGTACTTGTTGGAGACTTAGAAGATGGATCTGTATCTTGACCTTACTGCTGAAGACTTGATTTTTGTAGTCACAAAGAGCAGAATTAGAATAAACTTCTGACCAAGACATTTCATGTCTGGCAAGGCTTCAGATTAGGGTCATACTGCTTAACTTGTGTGGTAGAAATATTTACATGAGAACTTGTTCTTCCGTGTCAGTTGTACTTCTGCCCATGAATTTCAGTGACATCGTTCACCTTTCTCACCTTTCTCAGGATATCTATGAGTTAAAGGACCAGATTCAGGATATAGAAGCCAAATACATGCAGGGCCTGAAAGAAATGAAGGTACTGGTTTACTGCAGAGTGGGAGTGTGGTGATTAACACCAGCTGAACATTCACGGAGCCGGTGTGAGGCCTAGCACTGAGCTTGCATGCTTTTCTTCTGGGAGGGGTTGTAGACTGTGGGGAAAGCATTTCATTACCTGGAGAAGTATCACTTCTGGTGTCTATTGGTTGTGGTGAGCAATGCCTCCAAATGGGAGCTGAAAGACTGCTGATTGCTATTGCATGTCTTACTTGCTGTTCGGAAAAGGTAATAATTTTGCTGGCAAAATAAAATTACAAGGAAGCCTCCCAAAATTGGAGGATGAAATAAAACTCATGACCTACAGTGCTATGAAAAAATCAGGGCTAAAAAGCTTGTGTGTTCTGTTTACTTTTTCTTTCGAAAAGCATGCATCAGCATAACAGACCTGAGAAGTGAGCAACAGCGTTAGCTACGTCCTTGGAAAAGGCCATCTTGCAAAAACTGCTGCATATAATGCAGCATTTATCAGCGTGAATTGCTGAGTGTTTGTCATAGGCTTAGTGCTGTGGCCTGTGAGGTTACTGCCATCTTAAGTGAGTTGTCAGTGTAGAAAGGAGTAGTTCGGTCCTGTCTCTGTAAAGCCTGTGTTTTTTTCCTGGTCAGCACTGATGGAACTTGATGCTAATGAAACCAAACTTAGCATGCTGAAGGAGTGGTGCAGCAGCTGCCTTAACTTCTTACTTGCATATACTTCCTTTCCAGCTAATTTCTGAGGTTAGTCCTGCTACTATTTCCAAATTCTGACTGCTTTCCTGTGTTTCATATTTCTCATCCTTGGGCTGGAAAGTGCAACAAAAAAAATTGTGGTTAAGGACATGAATTTATACAGGTCCAAAGACAAATTCTCTAATTTGTCAATAGAAATCTAAGCTAAACTGATTCAGATCTGATTCTGTGATCATCTCACCATGATCATCCCCACTTCTGTTTATCGAATGGAAAGGGAAGTATATGAAACTTGCCTGCGCTATAGGTGTAAGTCTAACATTGCTGAAATCCCAAGAGAAATGGCTTGATCTGAAAACTACACTGTTGATGCGTGGCCTTCTTATTTTCTTGTTTGCGTTGTTTTGCTTAGGTAAGTTTTTCACTTCTGTATTAAAATCGTTTGACTGCACAGCATGGGGAATGATCCAGGATCTTTCTTTCGTCATTGTATGTTATAAACATTTCAGTATCTTATATTCAGTTCAAGCTGATGGGAAGGGTTTTCAAGACACTAGGGTTCATTTCTCACAGAGTACATTTGTAAAGAGGGAGTGTGATACAGGAAACCTACTGAAAAATGATGCATCATGTCACTAAAACTGCAGCTGTCACAGCAAATTCAGATTCCTGCAGTGAAAAAATATATAGTGTCTCCTGCTTCACACTGCAAGGATCCTTGCAATTTGTGTGAAGTGGCTGCCAAACTGCCTTTGGTTAAAGCCTAGTCCATTAAGGTTGGACTATCTGAAATGATCTTAAATCAAGGTCAGTTTACCTTTAATAAAAAAAAAAAAAAAGGCAACTTGTCATCTTCAGCAGTTGCGTTGAGCTGCCAGTGTGCAGGGCAGGGGGAGGAGGAGGGAAATGGAAGAAAACCCTGAGAAAGCAGGAGCTGAAGCAGCAGAGAACAGGAAACATTTAATCCACCCTGAGGTAAGGTTTCTTGCTTGTTAACAGAAGTGTTGTGGGAACAGAGGGGAGGTTATCCTCACCTTGGGGTGGTTGGTAAGGCTACCCCCACATGATTAGCACTGGTTTCAGCGGGACTACTCCGAAGGCTTGCAGTTTAGCACTGAACTTTCTCGTTCAAGGTCTTGGCTGGCAAAGTGACTTCTGTAACTGACTGTGGGTGCTTATTCTTTGCAGGACTCTCTAGCTGAAGTTGAAGAGAAATATAAAAAGGCTATGGTGTCAAATGCTCAGCTAGACAATGAGAAAACAAATTTCATGTACCAAGTAGATACCCTGAAGGATGCGCTCTTGGAACTAGAGGAGCAGCTCGCAGAATCCAGGAGGCAATATGAAGAAAAAAGTAAAGTATGTATACAGCATCAGCATGTTATTTAACGGTGGAAGGCTTCGGGGGGCCAGACTCCTTTGGGAGGAGTCAACCAAATTACTATTCAAGTTTTTAAATAAGTTTTTGTTTTAGTTGATGTCAAAGTGAGTGGAAGAGCAGCATGTTATGTGCTTGTGATCATAAAGCAGAATTTGTCCTGAAGTTTCTGCTTTAGAAAGCAATAAGGGAAGAGATGTTTTATATGGCAAGGATGTGCTGATACTATCATACGTCCTTTTGTATTCCATCTTTGAAGTAAATTCAAAGGTTTTGCTCATAGTGACTTCTGGAGTATTTTAACCCACAAAGCTCTCTTCCAGAGAGTTGTGCAGCTTACATAGTTCAGGCAGCTACATGGATGAGCACTGAATTGTTTTACGTGAGTTCAGCATCTGACAGCTAGTGGTTGGTGTTCAGTAATAAACATGTGGCTTGCATTAGCTTCTCAGGCTGGCTCTTTAGCTTGGGGGCATTTCGTTATAGTGCACTGCAAAACACACAGTTCCTGGAAGATTTGGTCATTGGTTTCTTTTGGTTTTGGTTGGTTTGTTGCTGTGTTGTTTTTCTTTGGTTGTATTTGGTGGGTTTTTTTGTTAGCTTGTTTTGTTTTGTTTTTTGTTTTGGTTTGGTTTTAAATCCTTTTACTTCTTGCACTCTGCTACATAGAGTTGTTAAATTCCAATCCAGTCATCTGGGAAGACAGTAGGACTTGGTTGTAAAAGCTATACACTGGCAGCTTGCTGCTAAAATTATGAAACTGGCTAAATGATGACTGTGACTTCTATATTTGATGGAATAATATTTGTCCTTTCTCCAAAAAACTAAAATAAAAAGAATAATAAAATTATACTCTTGTGGGGTTATGATTAGAAGCATATTCAAGAATTGCATTGCAGTAAGCATTTCCTTTGTGGTTGGGCTTATATTCTCCTGTTTCTCATGAGATGCTATTTTTGATCGATTACATCTCATGAATTTTTCATTATTCATAGGAATTTGAGAGAGAAAAGCATGCTCATAGCATATTGCAGTTTCAGTTCAAGGAAATCAAAGAGGCTTTGAAGCAAAGAGAAGAAATGCTTGCAGTAAGTAACTTTTTTTCTTTTAATGGTTTTTTTGATTGGTGTGTTCCCAGTTAGCAGTAGGTGTGTACAGGGTGAGGAGTTGTATTCCCTTCTCAAGTTTCTCACCTGAAGAAATAGTGGTGTTTCAGACCAAACAGGTTTAGAGCTGATATAGAGAAACAGTGTTTTTGTAAGTATTATCTGAAGTTGTGCCTCCTTTTTGCATTGTTTGTAATATGGAGGTGTAGAGCAAACCAATGGAACTATCTAAGTCATCTTGTGACTAGTAGGACTGTCTTCAGAAGTGCAGATTTAGCTGACATGTCAGAAATTATCAACTTGTGCATGTAGAGATCCTTCAGCACCTGACTTTTTTTCATTCTGTGGCATCACTGCAATCTCGACTGTCTTTGTTAACCTGTTACCTGCTTTCTGTCTTCTCATTTTGCTCCTGTCTCTCAGGAAATCCAACAGCTGCAGCAGAAACAGCAGAGCTATGTCAGGGAAATTTCTGATCTCCAGGAGACAATAGAGTGGAAAGACAAAAAAATAGGGGTAGGACTGTCAACTCCTGAAATGTGTTCAGAGTGGCATGGTTGTTCTTCAGCTGATCCTGCTTTTGTAAAACCTCGTGAATAAAATCCACCTGAGTGACTTTGCTTGGTGTGGCTGGCTTAGCACATTACCAGTGAACTAGCAAATAGCAAATTTTGTCTTTATTCGGTACAACAAAATCCAAGAAAAACTTAGCAGCTGGTCTGATTTCAAAACCTACGGCGATTTGCTTGCTGTGGCGCTCCATTTGTGTGTGCCATATTGAGCAAGGAAGTACTATTTAGAATGCAATTCCATCAGCACTAATTTTTTGCTTGTTCAGATGTAATCTGCAGATTTAGCAGAATCTGGAGTGTAATTAAGAAGTAACAGAGCTCTTTATGGACTGTGGGGATGGAAGTCTCTAACTCTCCCTTGCTTCTCATCCCTTCCCACCACCCTTTATCAAAGCCAAATGGAAACCCACTCCAAAAAGGCATTGC
>VXAV01007147.1:16621-30990 GCA_013399715.1 Alectura lathami | reverse complement strand
TTTTTTTTTCCTCCATAACAATGAGCACTGGAAGACTTTCTAAATACAAAAGGGGGAAGAAACCTGGCAACTCATACTTCTGATGCCCAATAACTACTTGCAGTTTGAAAATCAAGTGTCTGGTTTTTGTTCTATTTGTGCATTTATACAGAAATATCAAGAGATGCGTTTGCACACAGTACATCCCAAAGCCTGAAGATGACTGAATGGCAGTTTTCGAGTTAATTTAAATGTGGTGCACCCATCACGGGGAACCCATGGGATTTGTAGCCCATTAATAGACTATTACAAGGTCAGGCCTGCTTGTGTGCTCTTCTGTGAGCACATGGGGCTTGCAGCATGTCTTCAACGTACATGCTGAAGTAGTATGGATATGAGTTAATTCATCTAGCAGATAGGAATGAGAAGTGGATCCTCATTTGAAGGATCTCTTTTGAAGGCTTGAGCTCTGAGTGTCTCTAGTAGGAATTCCTGGGCCTGACTCAATAAGCTGTGCATTTCTTGGATTTGAAGTTATCTGTGTATGTAAACTTGGTCCTTTAATCTCTGAACTTTACCTTTTTCACACATCACTTCCATGAATCTCTGAATATCTTAAATCTGCTCATTCTTGTTTACACTTGCTTTTCATGGTCTTTACTTGTCTCCCTTCCTCTCTTCACATCTCCTCGCCCTCTGTCTGTGCTGGGAACTCAGGCATTAGAGAGGCAGAAAGATTTCTTTGATTCCATAAGAAGTGAGCGGGATGACCTTAGAGACGAAGTGTTTGTGCTGAAGGAGCAACTGAAGGTATGCAAGAGGAGTAAGAGAAGCTTGTATTTAACTGCTCACCCTTCCCTCCTGTGTATTTTTGCAGAAAATTTGAATCTAGCTCAGTAGCCAAGTAGCAACTATTGTCACGTTGCCTGTAAGTTGCCCTTTCAGGAATTTTGTGATGAAGTCGTTCCCCCAATATCCATTGTGAGCTCTTAGTATAGACTGTAACACTCAGTATTAAATTGTTGCTTTTGTAGGAGGCTTATCTCTGGGGACCACTTTCAACAGCAGATTTATTCTTAAAAAAATAATAATAATTGAAAGCTGGTGTCACATGCTTTCTGTGATGATGGTTTAACTGGGAACTGTAATATTCTGTGCTATTTCCTGACTTCCAGCCATTTTTAATGGAGCAATTGAAGCAACTGTTTATTCAGAATGTCAGGGACAAGCACATCTGAACAATCCTGTTCTTACTGAGCAGCAGGCTTTAAAGCATTGCTTTTGCTTCTCCATAGAAACATGGAATCATCTCAGACTCTGACATAGCCACCAACGGGGAGACAGCAGACATCCTTGATAATGAAGGACACCTGGATTCTTCCAAAACTGCTCCAGGCACAACGCAGGCATTAAAGACTGCAGGGGATGGGATGCTGGGTAAGTGCTGAATATCCTGACCTACCTTTCTGTCTGTCTGTCCTCTTTGCTTGGAGTTTGGGCGTTTGTTAGTGGGACAATTAACACGTCACGCAGCATGCTCTTTGTTGAATCTCTTGTGCATCACATCACATTATGCATTTTTCTGCTTGGTGTTTGTTATCACTTCAAGTATGTTGTGCAGTTTCCTGCAAAAGCCGACTTCATCTCCCCCTCAAGGTGACAAAGGACGAGAGTACAAATATTACATATCACAGATAAGCAGCAGCCATTCAGATTACTATTTAAACCCTGAAATTGAAAAATGTCCCAAAGGAATCCTACTGTCATTCAGTATTTTTCTGCACATATCTTAAATAATCAAAATAAAAGCATTTTAGTTTAATATAAAGAGCTTGTATGTTTCAGTTACAAATCTGAGAACTGTCAATGTCCAATGAGCAATAGTGCTGGCACTGTTAAAACACACTAGTGCATGAATCCTTTGTTCTTGGTATCTTTTGTACTATTGAGCAGTTCATGTTACAGCTTCAACATTTTTACTTGTTACAACAGAACTAGTGCCTTCTAATTCAAAGAACATGACTCTGAGATGGATAGGGTTAGGAAGGAGAAATCTGGTTGGCAAAAAACTCCTTCCTTGTGCAGTTCTGATGAATGACCACTCAGAGAACTATTATAACAGTGGAAAGAAAGAAATTTTTGTTGTTGTTGCTGTAAATCAACAGAGTAGTAAATAGCAACAAGCAGCCAGCTGTCGCAAGTGCAATTTATCTTGCTCTTGGCTGCTTTTTCCTCACTCGGTTTTTGTATGGAAACAATATGGACCACCAAAAACAAGGTAAGGGTATATTTTTTAATGTCATGTTTTCTTCTCTCCTTATTCTGTTTTTTTTTGGAAACAGGTACAACATAGACCCCAAAGCTAACTGCTGAAGCTGCAGACAGTGTTGCTTTAATATCTATTGCTTCTAAATAAAGTTGGAAGAAACACTGTTTAAAAAGTCAAAAACCATACAAAAAAACAACAACCAACCTACAGAAGTCCCCTTCCCTTTGAGTGGATGCAGTGGCTCTAAGGGGCACTAAGCCCCTGACCTTTGATCTGTGTTGGTAATATTAGACAGCTGAAACGTTTGCTTGCCACTCAGATTTGATACACACAAACACTGATGATGCCTGTTTATGATGAAGTATGACTGAGTAATCCTTGGGTACTTCATTATGCTGGCATCAGACACACTCCTGCATGCCTAGAGCTGCGTTAGGGTTGAAGTTGCAGAGAGTCTTGCTGAGAAAAGGTGATTTTTATTCTTACAGTGTGAGAGCTGCAAGAATTACTGTTACATTGCACTGCTTGAAAAAACATTACTCTCCCCTACAAAAGCTGTAATTCGCACAGCCAGGAGCATAAATCTTTTACTTTACAAAAGCACAGGCCAGCACTGGAGACTTCTCTTGCTTTGAGGGTTGTGGTGGTGAATTTCACTCATCAGAAAGCCCTCATGCCCTTACTAATTCAACTGCTGCTTTGCCTCACATAATTGGCAAAAGCTGATCTTCCATTAACCTGTTCTTTGATTCATTCTCTTTTGGGTTTTAAGTGGGGAGGTAAGTGCTGTGGTGTGGTCCCTTCAACTTTCTCAATGGTCTTTTAGGCAAAGCCAATGAAGTGGACATGAAAAATGAGATTTTGGAGGATGTGGGGAAAACAGAAATCTTGCAGAATACTGAGCATGAGGAACACAAAGAGGAGTCTGAGGAGCAGGAAGTACAGACATTGCATGCTGATGAAAATGCAAAGGCAGAAAACATGATTGAAGAAACTGATGCCCTGTCGACAGCAATGTTACCAGATAGTGGGTTTACAGAACAAACTCAAAGCCTTACAGAACCTCTGTCAGGGAATGCTTCTTCAAATGATGATAGTGATGCAAATGATCTGGGAGAGGAGACGTGGTCAGCAGACACAGCAGGCCAGCAGCCTGTTAGTAAGGAGGTCGAACACAGTACCTTAAATCCAAGTGAACATAGTAACTTAAATCCAAGCACAAATCAGAACTCAGACGTGGGCTCACAGCAAGGTCAAGATTTTGAGAGTCCTCAGGAAATGCCCAGTGACTTAGGTACAGAGCATGAACTGGAGAAAGCTGCTCCAGAGCAGGAAGAGGGAGAGGCTGTGGAGGCTAGCCATGCACTGAGTGCTAATGAGTTGGAGCAAGCAGCTGACAGTGCAAGTAACAGCTGTGAGGTGGCTTCTGACCTGTCAGGGCTAGCAGAGCCCGCAGCAGCAGGCTCACTTAGTGAAGGGGCAAACATGGAGGGTCACACTGAGACCCTCCAACACTCGGAAGAAAGTGCTGAAAACCAAGTTACGGAGGTCTTGGAGGAAAAGCTTGTTGAAAGCAAAGACTGCACAGATGGAGCAGCTGATAAAACTAGAGGTGGTAGAGCTGAGGAACAAAGTGAGGTTGGGAATGCAGTACAGAGTCAGGCAATGGAAAGGGATTCTGTGAGTTTGGAGAGGAAGGAGACATGTGAAAGTGGTGTCCCAGCAGATACAAGTGAACAGGAAGAGGGGGAAGGTCAGGCACATGTTCAGCCAGTTTCTTCAGAGGATGGTGACTTAGCATTATTAGAGGAACAAAGTACGCAAGAGCAAGCAGAACTTAGAGCTGCTGAGAGCGGTGGGGAGAAGGAAGCATTGATGGGAAACTTTGAGGTGTGTTCAGATTCTGCAGAGACAGGCAAGCAGGAGAAAGCATCTGTGGAGTCTGTGGGCTCTATTAAGGAGGTAAAAGGAAGTGCACTGCAGCAGGCAGAGCCAGGCACAGACATTGTAGAAGAAACGGCTTCTCAGGAAACCAAGTTAGGCCTGAGTTTTTCAGGTGACAAAACTGAGGAAACAGAAATGCAAACAGGAGGTGAGTCTGGGAAGAGAGAGGAAAGTAGGACAGAATGGGTAGAGGACTTAGAACCAAAGGCAGAGCTTCAAACAGTTCAGTGCTGTGAAGAAAGAACAGGTGATACAGTGGGAGAGGAAAATACTGCTTTAGAAGGTGAAGCACAGAGCGCAGTTAAACAAGCGGAAGGTGAGTCTGAAGAGGAGTCAACTGTAGATCTTAGTGCAGCTAGTGAAAACCAAGTTGAGGAAGAAACATTGAAAGAAAATGAGAAACAGTTAGAGCTTACAGACCATCATGGTGGTGGGTGTGCTTCTGAGGGAGATGCAAAGAACTCTCTTGCCCAGAAAGCTGAGCTGGATGAAAACGTTAGAAAGCAAGTTAGTTTGGAGGATCAAGCAGAGGAAGGTCTGGAAGATGATGGTGATGCGTTTGATTTTGATGAGGAATCAAAACAGATACTGGAACCTGATGAAAAATGCGATGGAGAAAAAGCTGATGCACAGAGTGAAAAGGATGACGGAGCAAATGGCATGGTCAGAAAACCTGCCCAAACAGGGGAAACTGGAGAAGGAACAGGCAAAATCGAAACTGAGGACACCTTGGCTGAAGATGACATCTTACAGCACAAGAAGGGAGATGAGTGTGAAGAAACAGGGCACTTGCAAGAGGAAGCATCATCAGTGAAAACTGATGAGAAGGCTGATGTGTTGGAAGATGAAAACAAAGTATCAGATTGTACTGAACTGGAAAAAGTACCAGACGAAAATGTTTCGGAACAGGATTTGGAAAGTGCTGGCAGTAACAGGGCTGAAAGCAAAGAGGATTTGCGAGGTGGTAGGAAGGGGAAGGGAAAATCCAGAGAGGACTGCACAATATCGTAAGTTCTAAATGTCTGACTGTATGAGGTACATGCCATTTGATCAGTTTCAGTACAGAAGCATGCACTTTGCACAACAGATCAGGCCTTGGGAATATAGGAATACTCTTAAGGTTTCTTTTCCTCCTTTTCTTGTACTATACTGTCAGGTCATGTGAGTGTTAAATTATTCACTGATGTACCTAGCCACAAAAAATCATGTGTTGGTTTGGTTTTGCTGTGTCTCAGGTTAAATGTTTGCCACCAAAAAAAGCAAGCTTCACAAAGGAACTGTTACGACTTTGTTGCAATTAAAGTTCTTCTTGTGTGGATAACTGCTACTGAGGAACTTTGACTGAAATTCCTACTTTCTAGCCTAATATGAAGATAGATTATCTGAATGTACTTGCATGTGCATTAGGTCTACAGTAAGTATGTTAACACTTTGTCGTGAAGGAACTCAGTAGCTCAGCAGCACTTAGATCTAATGCTGAAACTTGTTGCTGAGTGATTAAAACCTAGGAACCAACTTTTTTTTCTTGCTATGGAAAAAAAGATGTTTTCATTCCACTTTTTGTACGTTTCTGATAAGGACATATTCCAGAATATCAATAGATCACTGTGAATCTGCTTAGCCTAAACACTTGGGAAGAGCAATACACCATTTGAAGGAAATGCAACATACAGGTTGCAGAAAGGAAAAATTGTATACATGTTTACTTCCTCTAGGCACTTTGCACCACAATAGGCCTTTTGCACCATGTCTCACATGGTTTTTTTGTATTTTTTTTTCTCCTAAGAGTGTCAGTACACACTCCAACGTGCTTGGGTCTGCTGTCCAATGCTGTAGCTATGAATATATAAAATCTCTATTTTTCCAAGAAGATTTGTGTTTAAAATTGCATTCCTTATTGCATTATATTTTTTTTGCAAAATATTATTATGAAAGAACATTTTTCTTTGAAAAATCCTTTCCTCCTCTTTTTCTGGAGAGAAGATAACTGTGGATGTCTTAATCCTTATGGATGTCAGACTCTTGTTCTGTATACAAGCCCCCATGCCTTTTGGAAAAGCTGGATTGCTTTGTATTGCTGGCACAAACGAGGCACTTCAGCTCATTGGTGTATTTCTTCTTGCATCTTTATAGTGCTTGGGAGGAAGATTGTGTTCTGCATAATTAAAAATCAGTGTGAAGTTGTGTTAAGCAGTGAATGTGCAAAGGGAATGCAAATTGAGGAGCTGGGGGGCTGTGGAAGGTTCTGTGTTGATGTTACAAAGCCGATGGAGTGCAGACTGCAGAAGTTTAAGATGTATATCAAATGTACTGAGCTGTATATAATTGAAATAAACTTATTTTATACTTCAAATTGTCTGTCCAGCGCACTCTTTATAAACCTGCAGAAATATTTATTTCTTTATCATTGCAGAAACATTTTTTTCCTACAGCTTTCTTAAATTGATTGCTTTGTGCTACATAGATAGTAGAGCTGTCCTGTTAGGAACAGGAGGCCTTGGTCTTTGAGGACATTTAACATGCGATGGCACCCGTAGCTGTGACCTGTGACAGCACTGTAAGCCTGTAACTCTTTGCACATGGCTTCTCTCCAACTTAAAACAGCTTCAGTGTGGTTTCTGTAAGTATCAGCAATTGTTCTTATTAAGGGTTTACACTAAATGTTTATCTAAAAAGTCATAGGTCTTCAAAGCGTCACTTCTTACCATACAGCAGTGTTTAAAGAAAGATTTTTTTTTTCCTTGCCACACTCAACTGTAACATTGAAAGTATTTTAGAAGTATTTATATTTAAATGTTAAATACAGTTAAATATTTAACTAAATGTGCATGCGAGGCTTCACCTGAACTTGTGGACAGATCTATAAACAACCCTCATGTAAATTAGGCATGTGCCAGCATTTCCTCTGTTTTTCATGAGTTTGTTTCTACTAGGAGTGCTTCTTGATCATTGAGGGGAAATTAATGGTGACCTATTTCTAACCATTTTTTCCACTTCAGAAAACACAGCATCTGTAAGAGAAGTCCTTCTTTAAAGCTAAGTCACAGAAAGAAACAACAGCACTAGTCTCAACTGTCCTTGTGCATGTTTTCATCCCACAGCAGCTTGCCAAATCTCGATGAAACTAGGGCAGGAGAAAGAACATGGGGCAGGTGACGTGGTCTTGTAAATCCTGCTGACAGCATGGCATCTGTCCCAGTGTGCTACAAATGCCCACAAAGAGGGAAGAGAGAAGTGATGGTGAGATCTGATTTGAGAGGTCACCCCAAAATGCAAAAACATCAGTTTCACAGGGAAAGGGGCTGGGGGAGGATGATGTGCTCCCTTACTGGGTGCTAGAGAAAGTGTCCTCTCATCAAGCAGGCATATTTCACCTCGCAGCAGTGGCTGTGTCAACAGAAGTTATTCATCTCTGCACTTTACGAACTTATTTGGATTATTTGGCCTCTTTGCAGTCTGTAAGTTTGGGCTGATTTTACAGTGGCCTTACAATCTTCTTCTGCATCAGTCTTTGTTCTTTCCTTATCGTCAATAACTTCTTGATCTCTGCTGAGCTGTGACACCCAGCTGTGTCTCTGGTCTGAATATCTGCGACCTTCCTTTTACTGTTTGCTCTCCTTGTTTCCTTCATTGGACTTCATTTTCCTTCCATCTTTTTACAGAATTTCTGTCTTCAGCTTACCTTCTTTCCCATACAGATATGTGAAACTGTTTTATTATTGTAAAGGACTTTATGCTTGGATTTTTTTCTTTTTTCCAGTTTACAAAAATGTATGCATTTTTTTTCCTCTTGTATCAATGCTCAGGTGTAAGAATGCTTGGTGTGTTACAAAGGGCCAATAAAAGGGGTAGGAGTTGAGGAGGTTCAAAATGAACACACAGAACTGCTGAACTGGGATGTCACCTTGATATCTGTGTTTGAGTATTGCATCAGAAGTCAAGGTAAAGGTGTTATTCCATGCTCCAGAGTGACTGCTGGTGCGTGGGAACTTGTATACACAGGCCGGAATGACCTACCACATAATTAAATAATTAAAAAACCACTAGGTAATGGACTGCACGTGTCTGTCATAAAGGGATTTGCATTTGAAGACTTCAGTTTTCCTCATGACTTGATTGAATACAGACTTTATTCTCTTTATTGTGTGTGTTAACAAACAAAAGAGGTGAACCACAAGACTTTGGGCTGTTAAATGAATGGGGCCAACAGTGTGTTGTATTTTAAAATACAATTTTTAAAGCTTCTCGAGAATAATTATCTATCAACATGAAAATCCAACCAATTTATCTGGTAAAAAACCAACAACCTTCTGTCGAAGTTACAGATTGCTTTTCTGAAGTTTACAGAAGTCTTTTTCTCATAAGTGACCTTTTGGATTTTAACAATTTAATAACTAACAGGCAGGACCTGAGATGTGGAGTTGAGCTCTGATCACTCACTGGCTTGGTTCTGCCCAGGTGACTGCTTGCTGGCAAGGGAGGTAAACTAAATAAAACCGCAATAAACCTCCATGTCAAACCTGTGAGTCAGCCCTATCTGAGGTCAATATATCCTCTTCTGATTAAGAATGTTTGAGGTTATGTGCCAGTGTACTGAGGTCACTGAACAAAGTTTGTTAATTAATGAGGTAAAGTGATTTTAATCATCTGAAGAGATGTGAGGTAAGATTTCTTAGTACCTGCTAAAATATTTTCACATCTTGTATTTGTAGGAAAGAAGAACAAGTTTATTTCATTATTTCTTTTTTCCAGCTGTCTCATTCTATGCTGTGTATTCGATTAGTGCTATACACATCTGTGTGCTGATCTGTAGTGCTTCCAAGCCCAAGTCTAACACAACAGTGTGTCCAGGTTGCCCATCACCTTCTTGATGTTTGACTGGGAGAATTGACTGTGAAGGGTTAAAGAGAAAAGAATGTTTCACCAGACTGCTGCTTTTGGAATGAAAATAATTTCATGGGCAAATAGTACCGGAGAGAACACAAAATGTCATTGTCATGCTGTTCAGTGAAAAATTGAGGATTTAAAGTGTTGAGAATGTGCTTAGCAATGATTACAGGTGTTTACAGTATTTTCATTATGCTAAACTGTAAAGATTTGTGAGATTTTTGTGTTGCAGTTGTGTTTGACCCTAGAGCTCTTGCATGCTAACGTAAAGTAGAAGATTAGCCTCTTTGCATGCAGCTGGGTGCTGCTACTGCCGTGACAAGCATGCTCTGTGAGAATGACATAACCTCCCCTGGCTGCAGCCCCTTCCCAGTCCTGTCTGTGGCCTCATTTCCTGTGGTACGTGCATAACTACCTTCATCATTAGTTTCACTAACCTTAACGGGCCGGTCCCGTCCCAGACACTCTGAAACGTGTGGCTCGCTCAAATCAGCACTGAACTTTCAGTTTTCTCTTTCAGAAAGGCTGAAAAAGCTCATTGGTGAACGAGAGTCCTTACTAGACCAGGTAACTGTGTGAAAATTGGAATGCTGTGTGTCTGCTACATGTATGGTAGAACAGCACTGTTCCAGAAAACCAAAATGCCCCAGCAGAACATACATGCCGTGAAGTAGATGGCCCTATTTCGTGTTGCTAACCAGACGCGTGCAGTGCTCAGAGTATTCCAGGCTGCTGTCTGTAGCCAGCCAAAAGTCCTTCTCCATCGCTATTTCTGAAAAATAATCCTTCAGATTGGCATGGGCCGAGGGAAAAACAAATATGGTTCAGAAATTATAGGAGCAAATTTTAGCTCCAGGAGTAAGCCTTCCTTATGGCTGCATCTGTGGGCAATTTGGAAAGAATGCTGGCGGGATTACAGGAGATGGGTAAATAGCAATTGAAGTAGTTATTGCTGATACCGTGATACAGTGCTTATAATCTTTATTCAAAACATTATAGCTAGTCTGTTTCTCTGCAGGGTACTCTGTGCCTTCGTTTACAGACCGTATCCTTGGCCCTGGGATTTCATGCACCATCAATCCCACTTTGGGGTTTTTAAGAACGCTTTATGTGCATGTGCCTACGGAACATTTATGGCTTTTCTAATAAAACGTTCTTCTTCCTCTTCTTATTCTTTGTCCCAAATTTATGCATAAGCACTGGTACTTAAACGATGGGGAGGTGGCCAAAAGAATTTCCGGGAAATGTAACAAAAGTCTATTTGGAATTTAGTTTAAAAAAAAAAAAAAAAAAAGTTTTGTAACACTCGAATGAATTTGAGTCCTGACCCACAACTTTGTCTTACTCATTTTAGTAACTGTTTTGTGTCTTTCAGGTTAAAAAATTAAAGGGACAGCTGGAAGAAAAGCAGAAGAATGGCAAGTTGGAGAATGCACAGTCTGAAGATGAAGTTCTGGAAAATGGGACAGATATGCACATGATTGACCTCCAAAGTGAGCTGCATTTTGATTTTAAGAGAACTCTTGTGTCCTGCATGTGAGCGAGACAATGTGCCTGTACGGTGAGCATGTGGCTCTAAGTAAAAATGAGCCTTGGGTTCTAAGGGAGCTTCAGACTGGGAGCCCTCCATACACCTCTACCAGAGGTGAGGGAATGATTATGCTTCGAACAGGAATGAATGGGAAATTTCCCTCGTGTTCCCCAGGAGAGCTTGGCGTGAGTGCACTGTCTCACCTGGCTAACCCTGCGGTCAGAAGGCAGTCAGGAGAGACGGGATAGCTCCTGTCTGCTGAGCACTGGGTGGGATCAGCTGCCAGCTCTGAGACAGGAGGAAACCCAAGGCAGGGAGCTGCAATATCACTGCCCCAGGTAGATTTCTGTAGCATGGAAGTTTTATGACAGACTTGTCGAGACTTATTCTGACCTCTCTTAAAAATCTGCAATCCTTCTAGGAGATGCCAACAGACAGATCAGTGATCTCAAATTTAAGCTAGCAAAGTCTGAGCAAGAGATAACAGCACTGGAGCAGAATGTAAGTTCCTGTTTTGTTCTGTTTGTTTACTCTTGATGAGAATGCAGACAGCGTATTTTATTCCATGAAGAGTGGAATCTTAATTAATGTCACTTCCCTTAAAATAAAAAGCAGGACTGTTGGAGCATCAGGACTACTGAGGTTAGGTCATGAAGACTAGAATGCTTTATTTGATCTCTAGGGAAAAGTGAATACATTATTCATCTCTACCAAATGAAAAACTCTTAAAGACAAATGTGTGCTCAGAGCACTTCCTGAACCCTTCAGAATACCTTCCTGTGCCTGGCTACTGGCAATTTTTAAATGGCTGCTGGTGTGTGACATCGTATATGTGGATTTTGTACAATATTGTTCAGCTGTGACTGTTCTTGACCAGAGCGTGTCAGCAATATTCCTGCTGACATAAATGGGTGTATTTAGTAAATGGGCTGTAGTGTCTGTTGCTGAAAGCATATTAAGTATGGAGATGTACGAAGGGTCTGGAGGTAGTTACCATGGCCAGGTTTCTTTGATGTACTTTTCCTCAAAATACACCTTTCTTCTATTAAAGAAAATCTAGCAGCCCTCTCTAGTTATTGTTAAACTATCAGTGGAAGAGTAAAGCTCGAGTAATTTCTCTGTACAGTTTTTAATTCAAAAAATTTGCTTTTGCCTTAGGTAATACGGTTGGAAGGTCAAGTAGCCAGATATAAAACTGCTGCTGAAAATGCTGAAAGAGTAGAAGATGAACTGAAAGCTGAGAAACGCAAACTACAGAGAGAGGTAACTGTAAATGTAACTGTCGTGTTACTAGGCTAGTGGAAGTTAGAGCTGTGAAGTGTGAATGTTCCCTTGGTTCCACATTCATCAGGCAGCATAATCCCTGCTTGCTTGGGTGTCCTTGCACCTGGAAGCTCATTACTTTGGATGTTGTAAGTTCTCAGGGCAGTAGCTTTTGTAGCTGTTACTTTGTGCAATCCAGCTCTCTGCCTTGGTGGATTTTATAGAAAAGTAAGGCACCGAAATCAAGGCTGTGGCTGTAATTCCAGGAAGCAGAGAGAGAAAAACCAGGCCCTGAGACATGCGGATGTCACCCAACAGCTCTCTGAGCATCCATGCCTCTGAAACCAAGGCAAACTCCAAGCCGTATGTTCAGCATTCTGTAAATAGCTTGGATTCTTGGCACTGTGCTCAGAGAACATCCGTGTGTGGCCTTCAAAGCAACAGCACAGGCAGTTATGCAGCGTTCGTCATGAACTCTGCTACTAGGAATTTTCAGCTGCTTTAGCTTGTAAGGAGGTTCCAGCAGTATTGTCAGTTAGTGCTGGTGTAACTATGAACCTTCCTTTATCTTTGGAAACGGGAAAAAAATGCAGAAATTATGGTTTTCTTTTCTGCTTCTTTCCTTCAGCTTCGTTCAGCACTGGATAAAACTGAAGAACTCGAAGTCAGCAACGGGCACCTAATAAAACGCTTGGAGAAGATGAAGGCCAACCGGAGCGCTTTACTGTCGCAGCAATAACTGCCACCCTTCAGTGGGCACGACTGCTCGACAGAATCAGAACAGCGTCGCCGATGCTTCTGTCTCTTGCTGCCTGGGATGCTTTGTGTCATGCCTTCTGACTACAGACAACCAAACGCTACGTGCCACCCGGTTGCGGTTCTCCCTGCGCAGATTCCAACCTACTGCACTATCTACGTAGGAGTAGCTGATCCAAATGGCTGTGCCCGTGGGGCCCTGCCACACGCCGCTTGGGGTACCCTTGGCGTATGGTATCCGTAGACCATAGAAGAAGCACACTGAGGCACCGCGTTCAGCTCTCCATCTGGGAGGCACAGCAGCCGTTTATCGCCATTTAAAATGGCACTCAAAGAAAACACTTTAACTGGACTGGAATTTTGTGTCTTGCTGAAAATTTGAAAAGAAAAAAAAAACACTAAGTTTTAGACTTTATCTGTAATTTAGTGACTACGGTAGAGGTATTCATAGTAGGCTTTTCATTTACAAATCACTGTGGAACCACAAGCCATTACAAAGCAGAAGTCCTTCAGTGGAAACCATGGAAGAAAATGGTCTTGGAAGCAAAAGTGACCTTAAATGACTTTGCCAATAAAACAAAGGTGTTTGGAGGGATTTTTGCACCAGTCGAATCATAAGACTTTTTTATTTCAGGGTAAATAGGCAATAGCTTCATTGGATTTCAAATCTTATTTGTATTATTTAATCCCCGCTCTTGGAATTGAAGTAGAATACTTCTAAAGGATGTAAAGTTGCATTAATAAACCAGCATAAGGCCATGTTTTAAGAAATGGTGGGTTTTGCACTTACATCACTTCAGTGCATTTGTCAAAGCGAGTGTCATTTGCTTTAAATACGTAGTGGGTTTTTTTACATCAGAAACTATCTACTGGTCCATGAACTGCTAGGAAATTATGCCGCTACAAAATGCAAGTCTAATCTTTAAAACTGACAAGTAAAGAAGCACTTTAGAAAACATTACTGCATACGGTTTTTCTACAACTACAGAAATAGCAAAATATTTCCTTCGCAAGTCAGTGTAAAGGTTTTCCACATTTCACGCAAAGGAGCATAACCAATTCAAATGTTGCAGGTGGTTTACTAACTAGCACTACAGCTCTGGTTTGTTGGAAATGATTCTGAATGTACTACTCAAAGGAGAACAGCAGTTAACTGAAGATTGAATCTGTCCTTTCCCCATCAGCCCTACCTGATAAGCTCACAAGTAATGCGGGTGTCCGGGCCCCTAGGCATCTGCTCGCATGATGGAGCAGCATCTCCTGTTCGACAGGAGCAACCTTCTGTCCATATGGCTCTATTAAGTCAAGTCCAAACCCAGGAGACCATTTCTTTCTGACTTGGAGTTGGACTTTCTGGTGCAGACCTTTCCCTAGCCTCTTTCTTGCAGACTGGAGGTTGGATCATAAACCGCTGCTATTTTCAATGTCAGGGGATTGCTGGTATTATCTTAGAGCGCCTTCACGAGTTAAATAAACCAAAACCAGGATCTGAATGTGTTTTTCTGGTTTGGCTAGAAGACAACACTGTCCTCTTCATCCCTTCTGAGTGTGCCCTGAACTTTAGGAATGAAGTACTGAAATTAATATTCTGGGAGGAGGAGGAGGAAGAAAGATTTTTGGGGCCCTGGGGGAATAAGTATGTCCTTGTTGATCAAAGTGGGTAAAACATGGGAAATAAAGGAATCTTGAATTAAATTTCCACTCCAACTAGGGCTTTGGAATTTTTTTCCTTTTTTTTTT
>VXAV01007147.1:0-14640 GCA_013399715.1 Alectura lathami | reverse complement strand
GAGGGGTGGAGGGGTGGCGTGGCGATGCCTGAGGCTGGGGGAGCGCTGTGGTGTTGGTGGTTCTGGAATGTGCTTGAGGAAGAAGCTGGGTGAGGGGAGTTGGTGTGCTGTGGTAATGTGTTGTAATTTTTGTTTGGGTGGCTGAGAGGTGCTTTGGTAGCACTGCGGCAAGACTTGAGGTCACTGCAGCTGCAGTTACTCAAAATCATGAGGTAGTTTGCGTAATAAAAAAGGTAAAGGTCTAAAAAATACCTGTAGAAGTGCATAATGATCACGGTAGGGTGGGTGGGTTTTTTTGGGGGTGTGGCTGGTTTCTGTTGGCCACTTGTTACATGGTTTAGCTGGTTTTTAGTAAGCAATTTAAAATGAACCTGCGTGAATGATGGTCTGCAGTGGGGGAGCATCAGATGCTGCACATTAGCTTTCTGCACAGGGAGCCCTGTTGTACGTCGCCTGGTGCCCCCATCAGAGTGCCTCCATCCCCCTATGCTTTTTCTCTCCATTTCTGTTCATGTTTGCTAGAAAACCAGTTTTGTTGCAGGAGCAGGGGAAGGCTTTGGTATGTTGTCCAGCTTGCTTCTGTCACTAGAAGAAACACTGATCCAAAAAACCATCTTGTTTTCTGTTACATCTTACACTCCTTTGTTTGAAGATTCTAAATTTTTTCTTACTGTTCCATGCTGGATAAACATTATTTGTTGCTTCCCCAGAATTAAAAAGATTGTGCTTCCATTTGCCACCTGTCCAGCACCTGAAGGGTTTGTTGTTCTTGGGCACAGGGCTCCAAGTTCACCTCTCCACTTGTTTCAGTAGTTTTCAGCATGCCTGTAGCTCCTGGTCTGGAGGATGCTCTCTGCAGTAAACGCACAGGGCGTGGATCAGGAAGCTGTTGCAAGGTTCTGTGGCAAGGAACTGCCACAGGTTCTGCTTACAGGCCAACTGTAAAATCAGCAGTGATGCGGGGTCAGTTTGTGGTCACTGTGTGCAGGGTAATGCCAGCAAGTGGTATGTGTGATGGCTCCCTGTGTGTCTACGGGGGTTCTGGTGATTTAGTCAAGAAATACCTCAATGGTAAGAAACTTTGCCCAGGAGCGTAGGAAAAGAGGATTGTTTGGTGTGTGGGGATGCTTTTACTCAACTGAAATCACAGAAGGAAGAAGAGCAAATTATCTCAAAAGCCTTAACTGAGCTCTGAATTTCTGTGAGAACATACCACGTAATGTCTAGCTAGTAGACTAGGTTTTAGTAGTAGTCTAGGTTTTACACTAGAATGCAGTAGAGAATTATGAGAGGGTTAGTTGAATGTTTTTTAATCAGAAATGTCCTCTTGCACGCTGTGACATATCTTTGAACTTACATTTGTAAAGGTGAGAGACTGATAGGAAGAGACAAGCTCATGACTTTGACACCTCGTGGTGGAAGCGGGTTGTGTGGATTGCTTCTGAGAAGGATTTGAGCGTTCGTACCATGGAGTTACCAAAGAACGACGACGTTAAAGGCAAAAGGCAGTGCTTCGTGCAGGCCTTGCATCCCGTGTTTTGTTCTGAGAAAGCCCAGCAAACTCTTGGAGAAGACCTTGCTGCTGGTTACCATGCTGGTTCTGGCCAGGCACACTCTGCCACTGTCTCAGAATTGAAGTTGTCAGAGGAAAGCTCACCTTACTTAGGTACATCTTTAGATGCAGATATTGAAATGTATGATAAGAAGAGAATGCAGGTTTGCTGTGCACAGGTGGATGAAAGCAAGAAAGAAGCTGATCTGTTGAGAGGGGCATGCAGTGCTACATGTTCTGATTGCGGGGTGTGTGATATCTGCAGACAAAGCCCTGTAGGTGAGGATTCACAGCTGGATTACGTCAGTGCCAATGAGCAAGATTTTGAGGATAGCAATAGCTCAAGGGAGCTTTCTGAGCAAGGGGAAACTGCAGGAATTGAAGCCCTAAAGCCAGTAGATCTGGTTTGTGATGTTCTGAGTGGTAGAGCTGCGAAGGAGCATAATAATGCTGACATGGTGGAAGAAGGCTCTGCTTCTGGATGTTGTGGGGGTTACCGGGTCTGTACAGAGGCCGCTGTGCCAGAGCTTCACCAGCTGCTTCAGGGCTCTCTGCCAGCTGGCAGTGTCACGACTTGTGATCATCAGAGTGTTCTTGGTGGAAATAGACTCGAAGGTCATTGGAGTAAAGAAAGGGTTTATCCAAATCTGCTGACATGTGACCATTCAGAGAGCGCAGAGGTGAGGGGTGCCCCATTGTCTGATGGCACACTGTCACTCCAAGCAGCTGCACTGTCTGAACAGACCGACAGACGAGTTCACAGCGGGTTAGTGGAGCAAGAAGGTCCTTCAGTGCCACCAAGGGGAAGGGCCCCTGCAGTAGCCACGCAGTTGTGCAGCAGTGCAGGGGACTCTGATTTCTACAGCTGTGAGGAGCCTCTGGTGTGCACACATGGTGCCAGCTGCACTTACTGCACTGTGAAGGTGGTTGAAGGCCAGTGTCTGGTCTCTACGATGCTTTCTGGGGAGGAAGTTGCAGGTAAACCTTCCCATGGAAGTACCTGCTCTCTCAGCATGGAGTTGGAGTGTCGTGAAAACTTGGTGAACATTACCAGTGCCTCTAAAGTGAACCAGGCTGTCGATGCAAGCTCTGATTTTAGAGCTTGCTTTACAACCAGCAGGAGTACCAGTGCTCGGCTTCAGCTCATATCCAGGGCCGTTAACACAGAGATAACGATGATGAACAAATCCAGACCTGCAGGGTGGCGCCGGGAAACCTTTGCAGATGCTGCCTGCAATACAGACTGGCCCTCTGGAACTGGCAGTGCAGGGGGATTTGGGCCACAGCTTGCTGACACGCTGCAAAAGCACTCAGATGGCAATATTGCAGCAGCTGAGAGAAGTTCACGTGTTAAGGTGACTAATGATTTTGATGCATGACCTAAAGTTGCTCAGAACTTGCCTATCCAAATGTTGATCTGTAACTTCTTGGTCATGATTTTAATTTAGGAGCAGTGGGAATCCAAAACCGAGTCATGTAGCAGCGATTTAAGGATCGACACTGAGAGGTTGGTAGTGAAACTCTTGGTTTAGAGTTCTAGCTGCTGGGGAAGATTGTTGTTTTTAGCGACTGAAAGGCTGGCTGTGACTGGGCCAAACCGGCCACGTCAGAAAATTGCTGGGCAGCAGCTCGTGCACTGGAGGGTAGGGCTGCCTTTCCAAGGCCAACTGAGAGGAACGAGCTGGTAGAGATCTCCTGAAGCTGAGCAAGGACAAATGCAGTGGAAGTGGAGGGAGCATTGTGTGGGAAAGAGGGTGGGCTGGGGTGCAGGCTGGCCAGGAGGCAGCCTTGCACAAGGGGACCCGGGGATCTTGTTGGTAAGGATCAGTCAGCAGTGCTCCTTTATGCCGAACAGGGCAAACCACATCCTGGGGCCACGTTGGCACAAGTGTGGCTAGACAATAAGGAAATGTTTGTTGTTGTTCTCAACCTGGGGCTCATGGGGTTGCTTCTGGACAGGTATCTCCAGCTGGGGGCTGTGTAGTACAAGCAAGGGGTTGGCAAACTGGGGACAGCCTGCTGCAGGGCCACTGAGTCCCTCTGTGACTCTAGAAATGAAATAATATTTAACATAGTGTCAAATCGACTCAAACGCTTCAGGATTTTATTTATTATTATTTTAAAGGCCGATGCACCTTGACAAAGAAACTCTGAAGAATTCTGCATCAAGCTACTGTCCAAATCTACTGCAGAGAGCTATTGAAGCAGAATTGCAGGTTCTAAACACCCATTATCAGATGTGCTATCAGCACTGCTCGAAGATTTACAAACTGGCCTTGGAGGAAAATGCGTGTGTTCGCAGGCATGTACTTCTCATGTCCTTCTGAACGAAATCGAAAACTTGCCCTTAGTTGCTCAGTACTGTGGATGTGTTCTGTTCACAGCTCATGCTAGTGGTTAACGGTTAGCCTCGTTATCTGGATGAGTTTATATTCTCCAAAGAAAGACATTAAAGATGCAGATCAAAAAAGGAAAAAAAAAAAAAAAAGGTTAATGTTTACCGGTATGACTAGGGTTACTGATTCCAGTTTAAAAATAAAGAACTGAAAAAGATCTTTAAGTACCGCAAAATGTTTGGGCAGTGTTTGAAGCAGTGAAATGTCAAAGTTGATTTTTTTTTTTTTTTCCTCTGCATATTTTAACAGATACCATGAAAATAGTTTTTCTGAGACGGAATTAGGTTCATCTCTCTTGTCGGTTTTGGAAGAACTAAAAAAGAATTACAACAGCATGAGAACAAAAATAAAGATGGGCATACCTTTAAATGCACTGCCGCCACTGTCAGTTGAGATAAAGTTATTCCCAATCTCCTCTTCTTATGTCCCATGCAAGGTAATTTTTGAACTGTTTTATTTTGCTTTTAGTATTTTCTTTTCCCAGAAAATTAAGACAAGTGTTTTCTCTTTTGGCAGTTGTTCAGAGAGGATCTTTGCTACGAGTAAGTAGTCCTTGTTTATGGAGTTACAGCTCAACTCAGGATTTCTTCATTTTGGGATGCAAACTGCATAGCACTTTGCGTATTGCTTTGGGTGCTGTGGTTTTATTTTAAGGAAAGCTCTACTCTGTAGTGTTCTTGTGTGCCAACTATGGGGTGGTACTTTACTGTCTTTCTAGAAAACTTCCATTTACAGGTTGCTTTCCCAGTTTGCTGCTGGGAAAAGGAAATGGAAAGTTTCTGTCCATCTTTCTACTATATGTCTTTATTAAAAAATAAAAGGCCCTCGTTTTCAGTTACAAAGAACAATGAAAAAATGGCTTTGTCTGTTCAGGCAGACATTGTGCTACAGGTGTTCCAGAACCATGTCCAGTTACTTTGCGTAAATGCATAAAAATTGCTGATGAGTTCTTACTGCATCAAATAAACAGCTGGAGATCTTTCTCAATAAATATGTATTGGTAAATAAAAGTTTTATTAATATTTTTATTAGTAAAAAAAAGTTGTATTACATAGAGAATTCAACTCATGAAGGGATGCATCAAAACCTCACACAGAAAGCCATGTAGGTATAAAGGAAAAACAATCTAAAACCTAAAGCTAGAATATAACTTAATGTTCCAGGTTGTAGTTGATGCTTGTATAAAATACCGGTATCAAAAAAAACTTTGGTTCTCATTTTAAGTCAAGTGGATCTTGTTTAGTTTACTGTGGGTTTTTCTCACTCTCAGTATCTTGGAGCACACAGTATCGTTGTAGGGTTAAAAACCGTTGAGCCATATTTTGTATTAAACTCTGGTATCTTTGTAGTTCTGTTTCAGGCATGAGAAAAGCAGCCTTTGAAGCTCCCAGACTGCAAGAAATCAAAACTTCTGTCAGCACGGTAGGGGTTTTGTCATTGCTGGCTTTCACAGACACTTGTGTAGTGGAGCAAATAGTCATAGTCTGTAAGGCTCAGGCTGGGATTCTCTGCCAGTAGTGGCAAACGCAGCTGATGGGAGCAGTTTTGATTGTTCCTTCAAAGGAAAAGAACTTGGGGGTTCTTGAAGATGATCAGTAGGTTCACTTTTGGGAATTTATTTGTTTAATTAATTAATATTCTGAAGATGCAAAAAAGAAAACCATATTATCAAGTGCAAGTTGTCTGATATAACTGAAACATGCTTGTAGGAGAAGCCACAGCCCATCTGCTTAGCTGCTGGCGGGCAGCCTGGGGACTCTGCTTCCTCCGAGATGTTTCAAGAACAGCGTGAAGAGCAGGGTGTGCAGCATGGTGAGCCCACTGTCTCCAGTACAGACACTGCATGCTTTGTTAGCTGAGTTGTTTGAGGGGTGGGGGGAACGGTGTGAAGCGCATGATGCTCCGCATTGCACCACAGAAGGAACAGCTGAATATCCCTGTATGCCAGTCACATATTTGTGTCTTGAAAAAAACAAACCAAAGCTTTGCTGCTTGACTCAGAAGGGAAACCTGGTGTGCATCACCTCTGCATCACGTAGCAGCAAGTAATGTAGGTAGCTGCAGTCCTCTGAAGCACAGAGAAATCTGATACTCATTCATCTGGAACACCATGGCCTGAGCTTCAACATGCTGAAATTTATTTGTACTGTCAAGGGTGTGTGAAAAATGAAGAAGGGAATGAATCTTGGTTTGATGCTAAAGAGGACTTCACAGTAACAGATTTTTCAGTGATACCCGAAGAAATGGCAAAGCAACAAGAAAAACAAGAGGTGGCTGATTTAAGAGGTGAGGTTGTGCCCTTTAAGGTGCTGCACTTAATCATGGTGTTGGTATTGGAGTACTCTTTGCTCCTTCTGGAAATATAGATGGGCTGGGATAAAGTGCTGGCTGGATGTTTGTGCTTTCTGCACTGACTTACAGTGACTGTCCCTATAGATACACAGCTCTTCTCATCCACGTTTTTCCTTGAAATCTTTGGCTAGATGTTTACCGACTTGCATTCAACTGCTGTAGGTAGTCATGTAGCTGGAGAGCTTTCCTTTCTCTGTATCCTCTTCCTCCATCCTTCCCCATACTGACTTCTTGAGAGTTACCTGGGAATGGTGTTTGGAAAATAAGGGTCTCGGTGATGGGCGTGGCCAGAAATCCCAGAGTGCTACTTCAAAGCAGCCGTGGCTGTCAAACCTCAGGAATACACAGGGAATAGAAATTTTGGAATCTGGACTGTTCAGCTTCCCATGGCAATATTCATTTTGCTGTTAGAAGATGCTCTTTGCTCACTTTTTTTAAGGGTTTTCTACTTACATTTTCTGAAATTTACAGAGGTGTTCGCTTTAACCAAACAATAGTAACAGTTTGCTTCCTTTTGTTTATTATCAGAGGCACAGGTGACAGAGGGTGCAAACCAGTGCTCCTTTATTTGTGTTGGTGGCTTAAGTCCTTCAGTGTCAGAGGTACGCCTCTTCTTACATAGCAGTAACGTCTCACCTCTCTCGTGCAATTTTTGCTATACATCTGCAAACAAAATGTGCTTATATTTTTGTAGGGTGATTTGAGATCACATTTCCAGAAATACCAAATCTCTGACATTCTTCTCTGTGTGGATTCTGCTGACCACAGGTACAGTAATAAACATCTTACTCATTTCAGATTTTTTTTTCTGCCGAAGTAAGCGAACCGTGGGAGAGAGGAGGGAGTTGTTCATTTGTTTTTATTTTGTTTCAGTAAGTAATGTAAGTGCAGATTAGCTGACAAAAACCTGTAATTCCAAACAGCTTCTTCTCTTAGGAGAGGCTAAGCAGTCTGACATTTTTGTTGTTTGAGGTACAATGAGAACTGTCGTGTGCTCTGACTGACAGTATCAGCATTCTTATCAACGCTTACTGTAACTTAAGGTGTGCTTTACTTAGTTTCCTATTTTACATCTTAGATGTGCATTTGTTGGCTTTAAAGACACTGGTGAAGCAAAGTTAGCAGTAAAGGAGATGAATGAGATCAAAATTAAAGGAAGACCCGTAAGTGTTGAAGTTGTAAATAATTCATCAGAGAGCAGATCTTCACTTTTCCAAATACTTAAGAAGAAGCCTTGGCATGAAGTTCCCTCTGTGGACAACAGCCAGAGACATGCTCGAGATAAAGCACTCGCTCCAGCCTCTAACTCTGTGGAAGCACCGGCCACCACCTCTGCTCCTGAGAAGGTGCCTCTCCTCCCCACAGCCTCTTTAAAAATGCCTTGCTCTACACAAGTGTCTACAGAAACCAAGTGTCCTGGTCCAAAACCCTCTGCTGAAGACACGGTACGTTTTCTGTTTGCAGTCAATCAAAAGGTAAATCACGCTCACTGTGGTGATCAGAGCCTTGAAACTTCTTGCTCCCTCACATGTTATATTTAATACTTCCTGAGCTTCAAATTTCTAGTCCTCTGGGAAATGCAAACTGGATCTAGCTTAGCATAGCAGGGATGTCAGTCACCCAGAAATGCGTGGTGCAGTTTCATTTCTGAGTTACAGATCTGGTAACGCGGCTGGTCTTACTGAAACAGCTTCCTGCTGAATCTGTATTTCTGTCACTTTCTCTGTAACATGACTGTTTATTAGCAGTAAAGATACACCAAATGACTTGTGCAATATGTAGCCTATTCACTTTTTGCTGATTTTGATGCAATTCCAGGATACTGGAGAAAATTCCCTGCCAAAAATACCTGCTGCTTTCTCCACTAATTCGTTTGACACCTTCATTTCTCCTAACACAATGAACCTGAGCAGTTTTACCAAATTAATGAAGAAACTTCAAGAAACTCACCCAGAGGCTAGTAGGTGAGAGTATTTGGATTCCAGTTCTACTCTGCTTTGTCGTGCATCCAATGACAACTGAATTGAATGGTAGATAATAGCACAAAATGTGATGTGAACAGTGATTTCCATTATTCCCACAGAGACAAAATTGTGGATGCTCTGCTGGAGGTGAGGAAAAACAACAGAGGTATCCTGAGTGGCCTGCCCATCAGCTCTATTATGGAGAGGACCTCTGTCATCCTGAGGAAAGCCACGCCCAGCTGCACGGGGGAAAAGCAGTGTAAATAAGTGAGTACCCTGGGCTACACAAACGCGTGGAAATGCAGACACGCAAACTGGTGGAGCTGTGCAGCCTGGCTGTTAGCGAGTGACTTGTTAAAACCTCTGCCAGAGTGAAAAAGAGGTGCATGAACCACTGAAGCAGGGGTTTCTAAGGGTTAACTGCTTTGCAGAACACCTGGCAACAGATGAGCTTGGCAGCTCTGTGCACTTGACAGAGCTTGGCCTACCAGGGTTTTTGTTAGGCAAACTGTTAGTGATTAACTAAGTGAAGCACATGGTAGATGTGCTGGGCAAAGGTGACACCTAATGGCCAGCTCCTGTGTAGCAGTTCATAAAGAAATCCCAGTGTAGGCTCAGTTTGGGTTTAAAACTTGATGTATTTTGTCTGATTTGTAAAATTTATTTCTGGTCTGGGTGCCTAACAGAGTAAGTTTGTACATCTTGTAGTTTTTGCATGGTAAAGGACTTTGGAGATCCCTCCTTTCATTTCTTCTACTTCTTCTTGCACGATCATACACCAGGGGCTGCTGTAGGAAGCTGCAGCGAGCTGAACATGCTCAGAGAAGAGAAAATGGCATTGCAGACTCTCATTACCATGGTTCCTAAAATGAAATAGGCCTCAGGTAAAGGTGTGGCTGTGTAAGGTGGGCAGGGTAGATGCCCCAGCTGGCCTCTGCTGGGCGGCTTTCATTTCAGTCTGTCAGAGCAAAGGTGGTGGAATTGTGTGGCTGGCAGCAGAGGAGGAGCAGGGGCCTAAGCTTACAAGGCTGGTGAGGTAGTGGGGAAGGAAAAAGCTAAATGCTCCAGGTCAGCTGTTGGTGCAGGTGTTAAAGCAGTGCACAAGTAACCCTTAACACAGCTGTAACTTGAGCAGAGCTTCTGAGCATTGCATAGTAGAACCGCAACAGAAAGCGCAGTGATTCTGCCCGGTGTGATGAAGCAGGAGCCTGAACTGGGAACGCTTCCTTAGCCATACCAAATCTGCAAACAGGTGCTCACAGGCCATCCTTGGTCACTCGTTCATCTCAGTTCATGCCCTAGGAAGCAGTGGTGATGAGAAAAGTCCTAGAAGGACTCTCAGCTGTGGGCTTGGCAGTCATAATGGGAAAAGATACTATCCTAGGAGCAACTGCTTTGTGAAGGAGATGATCTATAACAATTTTTGCTTTCATAATGAGGGAGCCGTGAAATAGCCAAGTCATTAGTGAGTAATTGGGGGAAAAATGCTCATCTTTCCAGAGTAAGAAACCAGTTTAAGAAAAGGTGATTCTGCTCAAAGCTCGTTTGTAGCTCATGAAACATCCAAACGCGGTTGTACAGATAATACAGCCTGACATGGAAGTATTATGTATTGTTTTATGTAATGACAACTAAAGTTGGTTTCAAGTAAAGCACGATATGAACTAGTTTATTCTTTTTTCTTTGGCAGAGTTAGCCCAGAGTTGGATGCCTAAATATTTATAGCTCTTGTATATTTGTTAATTTTGGAGGAGTACCTTCATGAGAAAAGGATGAGAGGGAAGTTCAGTTCTGCTTGGAGCAGAAACCTAAACAGTGCTTCGAGCAGCATGAAGAAATGCCTTGAGCCTGTTCACTCCTAAATGATGATTTTTGACTTCATTTTGAATTAATTCAGTTAACTCAACAAAGTGACCACTGGGCGTGATTTGTTACAGAAACACTCTGGGTTTTGTTTTATCACAATTTCTTCTGTGTGGTTCTTGAAGCTAGGAAACCTCGCCCTGCTGTGCACAAACTTCTGAACTCCATAGCAAAAGTATTACAGCTTCCAGTGGTTTTGGGGTGCCCTAAAATTGCTGATGTTCCTTTTATTTCACTTCAGGCATGTGCATGCAAAACTTACTGCTTCTACTTTTTCCTTTTTTTTTTCTTTCTCTGTAGATGGTTTTCTAACTGTGAAGAGCTAAATGCTTCCCTTGGAAGATTTTTGAAGTCCAGCTTGTTCCAGGATCATTCTGTATTTGTTGTTCGTTTTACTTCAGTAGCTGTTAATGGAAACTCAGGTGGCATCACTGTGTGATGTGCAGTTTTGTTGGAGAGAATACAGCCTGAAGGTCAGTTGGAGGTGTTCTTCTGCATAGGCAGATCTTTAATAATTCTTCCCAGTTTGTCCTTCTCCATAGTTCAGGCATTCAGTGCATTTCCTTAAGGTTAAAAGGCCCCAGTTCAGTGCAGTGGCAACAGCAGGACTCCTGTGCTGAAGCGCACCCCAGTACCCCCAGCTCTTGCGTGCTGCTTAATTTTAGGCATGGCAATAGCTGTGGAGATGTGAATAAATGGCCACCACGTGTATGTTCTTCCCAGATAACGATCCTAAATAGGCTGCAGAGATGTCAAGTATCCTTTTTGTACAAGGGAGGGGAGGGGAGGGGGGAGGCAGCAGGGACTTTGAGAAAGCCAGGCTGGAGCTTGCAGCGTGGTTATGTAAGCCCCATGCTGCAGTGGCTGCTCCGAGCAGAGCCAGCCCCTGCCCGCTGCCACTGCAGCACGCTTCTGCATCCTGGGGCAGCCAAGTGTTTCCTCCAGGATAATATTCCATCCTCTTTTTATTTTTTTTCTTGAATATGGCATTTTATGTCTCATATTCCACTCGTGTTCCTGTGAATCCTTCGTTTGTGTTCCATGGCATGGTGCAGGGGGAAGCTTCTCCCCCCCCAGACACTCCCTGAGAGGTCTGGTGTGGGTTGATGCAAGGAGCAGAGGGAAGCTGGGGGCATCCAGTTGTTTGTGTCTGTGTGTGCAGTTGCTGACAGAAGAGGTCTGGGGTTTAAATCCTCTTCTGGCAGTTGAAGGAGAGGCAGCTCAGGGGTGTGTGTCTGCTAAGGGGCTGAGGGGAGTTACTGCTGATTGTCACTGACAGGCACATGCTGTGGTACTGCACACACGTCACCGTCCAGCTGTGTCCCTTGGTTGTACTTTGCTCTGGATCCTGGCTGCCCTTGCTGCTGACAGGAGCCTTACCTGTGAATAAAGGTTGAAATTCCGTCTTCAAGAAGTTGTGCTGCTGTTTTGCTGTTTTCACATCTCATCCCTCTCACCTCCCCTTACCAGAACTGTTGTGGTTAACCCTTCCCAAGCCCCAGCCTTGTGCTGACAGGCACCACTGTGAATTCATCCTGAAGCTGCAGGTCAGGCCTCAGCTTTGGTTTTCTCCCGTCTCTGTACCAAGAGGAAAGCAGCTGTAGGCTTTGCTCCGCCGCGTTGTGCCCTTTGTGCTCCCTAATTCTGTAACGAGGCAGGCACTAGTGTTTCAGATCGGGAGGCTTGCCGTTGTGTTGGGAAAGCAGGGATCTCCGTAATGCAGGATGCTACATTTAGCAGGTGGGGCAGCGCCTGGGGTGGAAGCAGGCTCCTCCCGCAGCCCTTCCATGGGCAGAGCGAGCTCGGAACGGCAGATAATTGCTTCGGGGGTTTCGAAGCGACCTCCCCGCAGCTGCAGCCCTCGCTCCCTGCTCCTGTTTCCCGAGGGGCCCCGGCCGGCAGCCCGCTTTGTGGAGGGGCAGGCGTGCCGCCGCCGGGCTGCAGGTGGAGCTGTGCGAGCTCGCTCGATTCCTTTTCCTTTTCGCGGAACAAGCACGAAGGACACGATCGCGGAGGCAGCTCCCGGCGAGGCGGCAGCCGGGCCCCTCGCTGCCGGCCATGGCTCTGCTGCCGCGCCGCTTCCTCTGCTTCGTGCTGGGTAAGTGCTGCGGGCCGGGCCGCGGGGGGAGCGGGGTGCCCCCGGCTCGCAGAAGTGGCCCCCGATGTGCGGGGTCTGCCCCGGGCTTTGCTAGCAGCAGGGGGAATGGAGAGGAGCGGTCGTTCCCGAGTACTGAGAAATATCCAAAGTTGCGTGTGCCTGGCGGTGATGCTCCCAGCACGGTCTTTTGTGCGTGATGAGCTGTACCAAAGCTTGCCCACACCAGAAGACATCCCTACCGTCTGCTTCAGCCCTAGAAATTAATGACTGGGAGAGTGTTTGAGGAGGCTTTTCTCTTTTTTCCCGTTCCCGAACCAGACGCAGGGAGGGGTTCGCAGCCAGAAGCGCTCATTCTGAGAAACACTTCTGGGGATGGTTTTGCAGATAGGAGACCAGGTCAGTTGGGAACTCATGTGCTGCCCGGTTATTTTCATGAGGATCCGATTCGCGTAGGATTTCAGGTGCAACAGGTAGGGGCTTGGGCTGGCAACCTGACAACAGCCAGTAAAATGGTTATAAGGATCATGCTTTGGTACTTTCTGTAAGAGGTGTGCTTATTTAGGGTTGCTTAAAAAAGAAACTGCATACTGCCATACTGCTGCTCTTGCTGAAACTGAAGCATGTAGATTTCTTTGCTCTCCAGTTCAGGTTTTCTCCTCGGAACCCTGCTGAATAATGCATGGGGCTGTGCTGCATAATGGGCTTATCCCAGCAGCGCCGTAATTAACTATTTACTGCTCTGTAGCTGCTGCTTGTGCGGGGGGATGGACGCCAGCGCGGTCAAGCGAAGCACACTCTGCTGGGCAGCAGCGTGCGGCTGGTACCACTGCCAGCCAGCAGCGGTTCCTGCTCAGTTAGGATTTCTCTCTGCACTCCCTTTTCCTTCTCTTTGGTTACAAATCAAAATCTGTTTCTTGACCCTGCAGAGTCCCCTCACCCTGGAGAGGGGGCTCCGTGCTTGCCTTTTTTCCACAGTCATCCTCATCGTTCCCTTCTGCAGCAGGACGTGCTGCTAAACCGAGAGTAAAGCCCACCTCTCCCCACCTCTGTTGTTCTTTAACTGGCGAGGAGGAGCAGGAGGGAAGTCATGGCTAGGAGGCTTTGGTGGTCCATTGCAGGAGCACTGTTGGTTCTTCTGCTGCACCTTCCTCCGTGTACTTTGGGCTCAGTGACTTTGGGATCAGAGGGCAAGCTCATGGTACTCCAGGCTGCTTTCCTCCTGTTCCAGGGGCTCACTCACAGCAGGACACCTGCCTCTGTGAAAGCCACTTAGCCATGACAGATGACAGCTAATCCTAGTGTCGAGCTGAGGTTGCATTTCTTTTGCTGTGTCCTTCTTTTGCATTTTTTTTTTTAAGCATGTTCTGCACTATGTGAAAAAAAAAATAAAAATAGCCTGTTTTGTTCCTTTCTGCCCTATGGCCCTATACAAGGATGTGGCTGCACTGTGGGTGACCACAGTGAGCCCAGAAGGGCCAGTGGAGTGGTGAATGTTGAGGCTGCTGATGCTTCTGATGAAACAGATGTGTCTTAAAATAAAAAGGAAAAGGGAAGATAAAGAAAAGCTCTGCTAACACAAGTAGACAAACACAGAGGGCTTGGCACGAGGCTTCTGTTGGGAGCATTGCTGGCGCTTCAGCAGGAAAGCGTTGGTCGCTTGGCGATGCTCTTCTCACGGCTCTGTCCCTGGAGCCGTGCCCACGTTCAGGGCACCTCTCCTGGGGTGCGGGGGCTTTGCTGATCCCCGTCTGCTACGTCAGCCCAGCTCCTGGTGGCACTCAGCTGTGGTCTTGCACCGTAGCGCAATGCAGAAGTGGTCTGGGGAGGGTGGCTGGCTGTGCTTTGGTGTTATGAAAGGGGTGGAGACCACTCAGATGCCTGGATGGCATCCAAGATAAAACTGGGGGAGCCAGCTTCAGGCTCTTACCACTTTGCGGGATCTCTGTCGAGTTGGTTGCTTCTGCATCAAGTTAGCGCAGCTTCCTGCTGCCGGTTGGAAGCACCTTGCCTGCCTCCTTGCTATCTCCCTGCCACCCTCATCTGCTAGGGTGCTCACCCTCCTAGGCAAAAAGTAAAAATAAAAAAAAAATGCTTTTTGCAGTGCTCAAGCTCTAAGCAACTGACTAAAGTAACCCCAGTCCCATGCGGTGTGCCGGAGGTCTGGCTGTATCCCAAGCTAACCACTGCCATTAAAGGGAAAACTTGGCTGTGTCTGCTTTGAGGCTGCTCGTTGCTGGCAGGAGTGGTCCCTCCATTGGGCTCTGCAGCCTGATTTCAGTGTTTATGGGGTTCCCTGTGGGCTGGGTTTCACAGGGAGCGTAATTATTGCTGGTGCTGATGGATGAAGCAGGGTTAATGGCCCGGGAGCCAGGTCAAGGTCGTTAAGCTGAGGGTGCACAGAAAAGCACATTTTTT
>VXAV01007134.1:0-27532 GCA_013399715.1 Alectura lathami | reverse complement strand
TCACAACATTTTGTCATGAGGAATTATAATGTTGAGTTTAGCACACATGTATGTGCCTGCATCCAAACATGTGGCTGATGCGATTAATTTGCTACTTTTTCTGTCCTTGCAGACAGAATAATAATTTTGCATGAAGCTGTTCAAAACCACTTTGAGACCACTTTGAACATTAGCTAAAATGATGGTATCTCTGTTTTTTAACTTTGAAGAAGTGACATTGAACAGCTTTGTTTTTTGACAACTAGGAGTCGACACCACCATGAAAAAATTCCTGTACGACTGATCACTAACCATCACTGTCACCATCCTCACCTGCGGGTCAGCTCCTCTGTCAGATGGCACTATACGTGTCAGCTCAAGAGATTACACAGCAAAGGGCAATTTCAGCAAAAGAGCCGAGCGCAGGCACTTACAGAAGGGCAGCCCAGGAGAAAGAATAAAACTGCACCAATCAGAGGTCACTCTTTTGTGGACAGATGTCAGCCCCATCTGCTGTTTCTCCAATATTTATCCCAACTTTAAGGTTTTCCAGATAAACTCTTTGACCCTTGACGTTCATAACTTTGCTCTTCACTGTCCTGTACCAGAAGCAGCCTCACAGAGCATTTTATATTTTGTTTCACTCAGCATGGCATGGCCCCATTGCTTCCTTCCAACACACAGGCAAGTTCCCTTTGCGATGTGGAGCGGGGAGGACTCACACCTGGGGCTGCGTTCCGGTGCTCCGTAGTGCAGAGGCAGCGAGCAAAACCAAGGGAACTGTCTGCTGCATTTATAACCTGAGCTCTGCCTGCAGGCAGGTGAAGGTTTCCCAAAGCAACCACCACTATGAGGATGTGATTGCCCTTGAAAATATCTATACAAAAACACATCAAGTCAGGCCAGTCTGGCACTGGAAAGCCTCTTGACGCACTGCTAAGCACCGAGGACCCCACTGGGATTTACAGGATTTAGAAAAATTGGCTCTGGCTTATACTTTTATATTTTCCCACACCTTTTTCTTTTTTTTTCTTTTTTTTTTTTTTTACACTATGCAAAGTAATTAAACATGTCTGTTGAAAGAGGCATGACTAAAAGTAGACCTAAAGATTCACCTTGAGAAGATGTACTCCCACGGCTTTTGAGCGGACTGCTCACGACGTTCCCAAAGGCCCCGTGCGCTGCCGCACAGCAGACGGGCTGCGCTGCTGGCTGCTTGATCCCGTCCTGCAAGGACTCACTAACAACGCTGGGACCGTGCCAAACGCTCAAAACCAGGCAAAGCCCCTGCAAATATCTCCTTTGTTTTTACGCTTTAAAGCTCCCCTGCAAAGCACCCCACACCTACAGGACATGCTCTTGTCAGCCGTAAGAGGGTTCCTGCCAGCATACTGACTGCTGGGAGAAGTTGTATGGCCGTGAGGATGCTATCAGGAACTGCTCTTGCCAGCCTTGGCTGCAGCTGGTTTTGGCAGCCCTCCAGTGTTTTCCTTTAACACAGGTGGACATTCCTCCTGCTGTTTCTCCCCAAGTGAAAAGGCAAGGTCACCGGCTTTCTCCTACCTATGTGCTGTCCATACATGTGATAGTAGAAGCTGAAGCAGTAGGCTGTGTTCGTAGCTCCGTAGGGGTTTTTCGGAGCGACACTGAAGACAGGACTGACGAGTCTGGCCTTCTCTCCTTCCAGCCTGGGGCGCGACGTCTCAATGTACATGTAGAAACCTGGGGGAAGGCCACACTGTTATGCTGCAGTCTTAAAAATCCAACACATGCACACGCGGGAATGCAGCGGGACTACAGGTATGCTGATCAATTTTTCACGTTCATCTGACAATACCACAGCTTGCAGCACATGTTTGTTCTGCACTAAGCCCGCGTTTTCCACAGCTGCTTCAAAGATTTTCTATCAAGAGTAAAATCAGGGCTAACAGGTCAGTACTCATAAACAACCGCACATTGATACCACACTGTGTACGCGTAAGAAAAGAAAAAATCTTTATGATGGGTTTCAGGCTTTACTCTCAAGGTTGCAGCTTGTTCCTATAAACAGTGAGAGGGGAGGACTTTTAAAACAACATAAAAATATCTTGATGGAAACCTTCCAGTGAGCATTTTAACCTGCCAACATCAATCCCAGTTCAAAAGCTCACAAGGAGAAAATATTCATTTATTCTGATCTGGACTGTGCCAGCAACAGAGTATTTACTTAATGCAACCAAGCAAATACAGCGCAGTATGATTTTTTCCCCCTTGGTAATAGGGGGCAGGGAGCATACAATAAAATAGTACTTGATAAATTCAGCACAATATGTCTGACTTTTCAAAAGCAAACATACACTGCAGTCAAGATGGCACACTTCTGTTAACAGGGGTAGCAGATTGAAAATTACATGTTTTAGCAACACCCAAAGTAAAAACGGGGCAAAAAAAATCTCATTGCGATAGACTGAGAGTCCAAGTAAGAATTTAAGTGACAAAAACCAGAAGAATATTTCAAGATGTGCTAGAATATTTCCCCAGCAGGCTGTAACGCGAAAGCAGTCGCTTTGCAAATGGCACTACAGAAATAACACAGGACGGTTCACGGCACCGGTACTGAGCTCTGCTCGGGGACCAGCCGCACGCCTCAGCACCGCGGCTCCTTTTAGAAGTCCTTGAGTTTGCCCATCGGGGTGTGATGAGGAAGAAGGACAGCGCAGGCTGAGGCTGCCACCCCGGCCCGGTCCACGAGCCCAGCGCGGCTGCACCCTGGGGCTTACCTTCCTTGGAGCCTGTCCGGTCTGCGTTTGGCCCCGTGTTGGGGGTGTACTTCGTGTCTCTAGTGGCAGTGCTTTGCTTTGTCCAGTCAAAATTGTCCGTATCGTCTTGAGTGAAAAGGCAAATGTTACCGTCCTCAAACCCGCAGTGGAACTCTCCTGCCAACACAGCAAACGAGCGGGGATTTAGTGGCTGAAACCGTTCAGTGCTGGTTTGTCAAAGTGCTTGCCAGAGTGCACGTATTGTAGGATGAACAGCACTGGAAATAGATGTACATTTATTTCACACCACTCTAACACTGAGCGTATGTTCTCTTTCAGTGACCTTAATGGAAGAAAAAGCCACGGTCATCAGTCCGTGCTAATGCCACTTGAAATGAATTCACACCTTATCGTATGGATCCTACTCACATATTCAGGTGTGTGCAATAGCTCTTAGAGACACTGCCTCTCCTCACCCAGCTACGATTTCTAAAAAGCTGAGAACAGACAGCATGCCTATGAACTCAGGGAAAAAAGTAAGACGTGAGTTATTCTGGTTGAGGGACAACAACATTAAGGAAAAGTGGACAGCAGCTTTACAAAAGGAAAACATGGCCTCTGAGGGACATCTCTCAAATTACTCTAGGTTTTCAATGGGGATGGGAAAGCAAATAATGGCTGAAATAAGAGGAAAAGTTATTTAGAGTAGACATGATGAAAATCTTTCTAAAAAGAAGTACAGTGAAGCACGCGAATGGATTGCTCGGGAAGAGCATTGAGTTCCCATCACTGGGTTATACTAACCCATTAGAGAAACGCCTGGGAGGAAGGTTTAGGTCTGTCTGAACCTATATGGGCAAGACAGGTGACTGAACCATGTCCTGAGGACATCTGTTAGCCTGTTGATGAAGATCTCTGTTGTCTTGAGGTCAAGTGTTTAAAGCTTCTAAAGAAAAATCCACCAAGAACCCCAGCCGGGATTACTGGGATCCTCTCTTTTGTGGAAGGGGCCTGTCAGACAACATTCCAGTGATCCTACCTCCAGGTTGTTAGGGCATGGGAAAGTCCTATCATCAGCCATCAGGAACCAAACAAATCAAAACTTCAAGGTTCAGTTTTCATCTTGCAACAGAATGCGGCCCCACGGAGTGAAATGGGTAAAAGCTTAATTTTATCCACATGAACAGCTCCCGCTGAGTTTAGTCTTCCAGCAAAGTCAATTGATTTATCTGAGAAAACAAGCAAACCTCTCTTCTCCAGGGAGAATGCAGCTGTCTGCTACTGTGTCAGCTACAGTCTTCTTTATAGGGGTGCAATTTATATTCATTGTTAGGAGGAACTCTAACACCAGGCGTCATGGGATTATTCATCTGTGTTAAACTGAGAAGGTGTATAAATGTTTGGGGTTTGGGGTTGCAGTAAACTGTAAATCCACTTAAGCCACTGGAGCTTCACTGCAAAGCAGGGAAGACAGAGCAACCTGGAGCTTAGCTTGGATGTGTACCGCTAAGCAAGGATGCTGGTCTGAAGCTTATTTAAAATCATATAACACTGCAGACGGAAAAAGCAGGCTTGAAAATTCCTCCCAAACCACCAGGTGCATTAGGAGCACTCTGCATGCCTTCCCCTTTCTGCCTCTCCTCGTGCAGCGCAACAAAACCACCCACAGCACGGCAGCAGCGTGAAGCCCTGCTCCACAAACCGGGCTACCACCCAAACCCAGTCCACAGAAACGTCCGTGCCTACTAGCTCCTCGAGCAGACTGACTTGGTGCCTCAGTTAATCCACCACCTGTATTGGATCCCACGGGAGAATTAACTCCTGAAGCACGTTCCTTAACTGGGAAACGTGGCTGAAAACCATCCCCGTGATGAGGAGCCAATTTCAGGACCTCGGTTTGGTTCTGGAAGCAATGCCTTCTGGATCCCGAATCTGGAATGATGACGAAGTGGCAGTACACAAAATGACTGTGCACAGGAGCACCTCCATCAGCACGGCAGAGAAGAAATACAAACGGGGGCCTGACTGTGGCTCTTCCTGAGAGGGGAGCGCATGAAAGAACATGACCACACAGAACACCTGGGCTGCGGGTTACATCCGAAATCCTTCAAGAGAGGAGCATGAGGATGGGTGCAGACACCACTAACTTTGTCCCTGAGACCAGGAAGAGAAGGCAAAGACCCTGACAAAGCTCTTGAGAGATGCAAGGACACGAATGAAGCACGCTGAACAAAATGCCAGCCGTGCCTCTCATCTCCAAAAACACCCTTGACGTGACGCGAGCTCCACGGTGCTTGTTTGACACCACATGATGTGCTGTGGGCTTCCCCTTTTGCACGCCCTTCCCATGGCATGCAAGGTGCTGCTTCTACACAGCAGGACAAAATTAAAGGGCAAAGCAGTAACTAAAGGAGCAAAATTCTGACTGCCAGATCCAGTCCTGCAGCAAAGTGATTTAAGACAAAGCATTTCCAGTTATTCAGCAGTTTTTGCCCCTCCAGTACGTTAAAAGCTGCATTTCCACGTCCCACCATGCCCTCAGAGCTTCGTTAAGAAATTCCACATCAGCAGAACAAAATCTACATCAGCTTTTTCTCCAAGAGAAAAATATTAATACATGCAGGATAGATGAGGAAAGGCAAGGAAAAGTTTGCCATTCATCTAATACAAAAACACCGGTTTCACATGGAACTCTGCCATCTGGAACACGCTGGAAAAAGTTAGTGCTAAATATTCTTGGCGCTGAACACCCTGTAGAAAATAACAGATGAGTGAAAACGGGAAACGGTTCCCCAGGATTAGCTCATTTCCTTTGCAAGAAGTAGGGGCATTTAGATGGACCTGTACTGAAGTGGAATTTCACCCATTAGTGTGAAATTCGTTCAGGTTTACATTAAAACGTTTATATGATTCGATACAAAATAAAACGGAGTTCTAAGGCTACATCTCAGTGTTTAAAGCATACAGTGTTATTTCTGTACGTATTGCAGAAATCTCATAAAACGGAATGCTCCACGCAATGTGATCGTTCGAGAACGCAAGCAGGAAGGTGTGACTTCAGCTTCCAACACAGGTCTCTTGTCCCAGCTGAGGGGAGCACTTAGCTTACATTCACAAAGGTGTAAATAAAATTAGAATTCAGCCCAATAGGTTCAGAAAGAATCAGAATCTGGCTGTTATATAATATAGAACACCATCGTTCATTCTGCATTTTCAATGAAATAAAATGAGATCATAGAAAGCCTGGATAACGATGAGACCGAAATTGGTACGGGAGCCAGACCCTCTCGTTTCCAGCTTACTGATCCGAACCTATTTGCAGATTTCTTCCCTGTCAATTGATTTCACTCAGGAAATCTTTGGGGAAAAAAGCAAGCCTTCAAGATTTTACCATTTCTTTGGTCACCTGCAAGAAACGACACCAGGTGCCCTACAGCTCCCGGTGGGCAAACTCTCGCCAGCAGCAGTGCGCAGACCCCTGATGCAGATGAGGGAAACGGACGGGCTGCCAGCAGTCTCCCTCCCTGCAGCGAGCACCGTTTCTGTCCCAAGGGCCATTCGGGTGCCACGTGCACTGTGCCATGCACCAAGCAGAGCCATTGCTTTAAACCTGCGCAACTGAGATGTTTTGAAATTGAGACAATTTCAGATCTTGAAATCATAGAAGATTACAGTGGGAAGCACATGGGATTGCAATGCTTTTTTGTCTTAACATCAGAGAGTATGTATTTAATACATTAATTAGCAGAGGCCTCATCTACCGCTCATTTAAGTCAATGAGATCGGTTCCTTCAGCTCCCCTGAGCTCTAAACTGAGCCCTGATTAATTATTAATGCATCTCACACAATCTTCAGCAAATAAGTTTAAAATTTACGGACAGGCTTTGCCACCGGTGGGTGAGAGACAGCCGGGCTGCTCGCACAGCCCGCTGCTGCTTCCCTCCTGCCTGTGGCTGCACTGTGGCAGCAGTAACAGGACAGCCCCTCTCCCTCTACGGGAGTATTTTTTGCACGTGTGACTAACAGCAGCAATAATGTCAGAGCATGTTCCCACAGACAAAACACGCTCTTGCTATGGCGTGGAAATCAATGGCCAAGCAGACAGATGTCAGGGCTACGCTGCTTTTACTGGCTCCAGCCCAGTCGCTTGGTGCCCACAGACGAAATGTGTGGGAGCCAGCTGCACCAGGAGTCACTCCTCCCCTGTACCAGCCCCGCACACCCATGAGCACGCAGTCAGAGTCCACATCCGTGCAGCTGCCTCCCGTGAATTCGGCTGAACGCTTTCACACTTACTCATGCCTCTCATTTCCACATTTCTCCATGCAGATGAGGCCCCTGATTCATGTATGCGCTGCGTGAAAACACATTATTGTGTTTTAAATCTGTGGATGAGCCTCTGACTACGACTGGAGGCACCACAATAACTCGCACAGGGTCACAGAACCAATCAGGGACTGGCAGAGTGGTGAGGCTGGAAGGGGCCTCTGGAGGTCGCCTGCTCCAACCCCTGCTCACGCAGAGATACCTCAAGAGATGCAAATGCAGTTCTCACACGAGGAGGAATGGATTTGGAAAACGACACAAATTTACTTTTCTTCTGAGATTTTTACCATGCCTGGTGAGGCTCAGGCACAGATCCTACTCAGCACTGAAATTTTCATGTATTTAGCTTCTCCCGTGACTAAACGATAGCTTCACCCACACACACTGAGCCGCTGTGCCCCAGAAATTGAGTTTATTTTTAGAACATTCATTTTTTCCTTTAGATGGACTGTTAGGGATAGGGAGAAAGAAAGATGAGCTGGAGCTGTAATTTTTCCTTCCTCCATCCACTGCTGTGTTAGCACCTTGCAGAACAAGAGGAATGATGCTGTCAGCCGCCGGCTCAGCCTGCATGCAAAACCAAGGTGCACGAGGCAACCCGTGGGCCACAACGGACAGTGGGGTGATTGTCAGTCACTTTTTAACCGAGAGGGACAACAGGTGCAAGGACAGCTCTTCACATGGGTAAAAGCTAAAAAAGATTAAGGAATACTTACGTAGGTGTGGATTTACTGGAGCTGAAACACAGAGCAAAAATACAATTAGCACAAAGGGAAAACTGTAATTCATCAATACACAGATGACCCTGAATTTCCCGTATATAATCCTTCCCTCCCCACTCAGGCCTCTGATTATGTGTCCCATGCTGAGACAGCCAGCAAACTGATGCCTTCCTCCCCGAGCAGATTTTGTAGCTCCCTGAGATGCCATAGGCAACAGCTTCAGGGAGAAAAACCTCTCCCACCCATGACACAGGTGCTCCATCACCAGCACCCACAGCCTGGGGAACAAGATGCTGTAATTAAGCACCAAAGCTCGATTACCAGCACAGATACTGTAAGGAAGAGGACAGCTGCATAGCAAAACTCCAGGGTGATGCCTTTGTGCAGGAGTCCAACAAAACACACAGAAAGGACGAATTCATCAGAAGCAGAGGTTCTGCATCAGGCCTTTCTCAACAGCTGGTTTTATCAGTGTCCATGAATATTTAACATATTGAACTATTCTCCTATTAAATAAGCAGTACTGGTCTTCAGTTTGAGAATGGGCAGCACCTGCGCTCTTCTCAGAAACACCAAAAAAAAAAGCACAGCAAGTTTGTGGGAAGAGGTTTGATCCCCTTAGACCAAGGAAAAAAAAACATGCAAACCTTCCGCTGTGCAAATCCTCTCCCGGGGAGGGGGGGGTGTATATTTTAAAGACCTTTTTGATAACAAAGGAAGGTGCAGCGTGCTGTCCCCAAGGCTGCCAGCAGTGCAGCACCCACGTTCACTGGACGCTGTGCTCCTCGAGATGGAGAAGCAGCAGAGCAGCTCTGCTCTTCCCTCTGCACCCACCTCCGCCCATTCCTTGCGCCATGGCGGGGACAGTCCATGCCACCTCTCCCCCTGGGAGGCATCAGAAACAATTTTCCAACACTGCAGAGAGGTCTTGAGATAACTTTGCTGGGAAATACTACTTCTGTCTGTTCTTTGGGTCTGTGCAATGCCCTTTGTGATTTGGCAGGCTCATGGGTACTGGGAATCCCTGGCACAGCCTCTAAACATGCATTCCTGCTGAACGGACCCTCAGCACCATCACAACATCCGCTCACTTCTCAACTCTTCAATATCCAAGTTTACCAATCAGCCAGAGGAGGGGAAAGGATGAAAGGCAAACCTCGCTCATTCCTACAGATCCCTTAAGCACGGGACTGGCTGTGCATGGTTAGGCCCAGACTAACCTGGACAACACTAAACACTGAAAACTGCGCCTGGAGGAGAAAGAAAGGCTCCAGCTGTCTGCTGCCTGCCTGCGGAGGGCACATCTGAAGATGCGTGACTCAGGAAACAGGGCTCTTCTGCTATAAGCTCTCGTGAGAAACAGAAGGATGCTAAGCCCCCAGTTAGCACTGTGTGTTACTATTAGAAAATTTTAAATAAAATTTTATCTGCAAATAATGTGCACATCTGGTAGTGCCAGATTTCTGTGTACGTGTTGCTCCACGTCTCGCTGCCTCTCCCACACCGTGTGCAGAGACACGAACTCTTGGTTCTGACCCCAGCCATGGATTCTACTTGGCTCTAGATTTGATCTGAAGTTTTTTAAATAGCTCTAAATTAGCGACTCTGCCATCTTCTCTTGCTTTACTAAAACAAATGAACAGTGATTTGCCGCCGTGCAATTTTAAGAAACTTTGTCATTACGTTATATTAGTCAACCTCGTAGCTTTTAACAACAAATTACCTTTCATCCTCCAAGAACCGTTCATCTTGTGAGCTTCCTGAGTGATTGAACTTGGAATTAGCTGAAATTGCTGGAAACTACATTTACTGATGCTTGCTTTGCAACTAAACGTGCGGGCTTTTATGGAAGCTATCATCAGTGTGTAACCTTGAGTCACACTACTCAGATTGTTCACAGTAGAGTGAAAAAGGCTCCTTGCCAAACTAGCTGCAGTTCAAAGTGATTGACAAAGGCAGAAAAACAAATTAAGGCAGTTGGGCTGAACTTACTTACCTAACACAATAAACTGGAAAAAGAAAATAACATAATAATAAAAAACCCACCCTGGATGCTGCCCCAAGATTTATGGCTCTAGGTCCTGCTGCTGAGCGGTGAGGTTGCTGTGGGCACAGCACACAGGCACAGAGCTGAATTAGCCGTGGAGGCCAAGGCACGGAGCAAATTCCCCAGGCTGAGCTCGAAACGTGCAGCGAGTCTTTGTGCCTCCGAGGGCTGTCACTGCTCTGCTCCCCTGGCCTGGCTTGTGCTGGAGCTGCTGGAGGATCTCAGGAGGAGAAGAACCAAGTGTCATGAGGTATGTCAGCTCAGGCAGAGCCAAGGTGGACGAGCCCTCAATCTCCCTGCCTCTCCCCCAGCAGGCAGGGAATAAAGCCCACTGGAATTTCAGCTTGTTGGACGATTTTACTTCTCAGTGACCAGTGTATGTGTGGGTGATAACCGGAAAATGTGGATGGAATGGTTTCGTGTCAACGCCCGCCCTTCTGTTGCATGTAACTGCATTTATACAGACAGTTACATGTCCCTGAAAGACAGCACACACTTGTCCAGGAACTTGTTCAGAAACGGAGGCATTATGTTCCTCCTTAGAACAGATAGCTGCAAACCGTACTAACTATGAAAAAAATACAGCTAGAGGTAAGTAGAAGTATGCTGAATATTCAGCTGCTATGTTTCCTTCCACTGGAAGCTGTTGCCTACATACAAAAATTACAATCAGAACCTAAAAGCTTTAATCAAGATAAAGAGTTCACACCTCGAAGCACTTGGTTTGCATAGCGGAAAGCAATCTTCACAGTAAATATTGATCCTCTGCATGGGCAAGGCTTTCTTCCTCCCATCACGGCAATTAATGCAACATACTACTCATAAAGCAGCCCCATCCTTACATCTGTATATACTCATAAATGCCATCATTTATGCCCTGTTTGGTGCCTTTTTTTTCTTCCTGGGGCCCAGAAATATAATAATAATAAAAACAACAACAACAATAGCAACAATAGCAACAATTTACTTCCACACAGAATCTGGGAAATTTCTAAACCTGTGTGAAAATAGGTGGGACTACAAAGTGATTGGCAACCATTACCTGTCTGCCACTGTCACGAAGGGCTGATTCCACACACCAGTGCTGGGTTTGGGGCTTTCTTCATACAAATTAGATTAACCTGCTGGTTTCCCAGTGTTTAACAGTATTTAACCATAAGCACATACCTGAAACAGCAAGTGCTGGAGTTTTAATTGGAGTGGCTGGAGGACTTTATCTCCTGTTTGTATCAAACAGGCTGACACAGATTTATGTAAAGTGATGGAAATTATTTTTAACCTGTTTCTACAAGACTTATCTGTTCTGTACCAGCCTTCAAAACACTCATTAGTGCTACTTCAACTGCCCTGTCTGCATGCACTTGGCAGACTGTGCTCACTAGCAGAGTAACATATGCCATCTACCAAAGGATTTGTCGTCAAGTGGTTTGGCTGGAATCATCAGTGCCACTCCTACTGCGATGATCGCTCTTTTCTCCCATCCTTCCTCCGTGTGGAGGAGAAAATAATTCATGGCAGGCAAGGAATTTCCCTACGAATTTCTTGATTCTCTTCTGCCACGCATGAGTTTGGATTCACGGGCGTGGATAACAGTGTTCTCCTTTTGTTTTTACAGCTCCGGCTTGGGATGGCAGGGGCATACTGTAAAGGGCACATTAGTGAGGTTTTTCCTACTTTGACAGTGCTTTAATAGTCTCCTTATTTTGGACATTCAGGTGGCTAACAGCAGGCCAGCATGCTGTAAGCTGTTATTTTTATGAAAGAAGAAGATTGCCATGCTACACAAGACAAGCCTAAGCTGTCAAGATAACTCTTACAGTGCTCAGTCTGTCCTCTCCTTGTACAGACCCAAAACTCAAGTGTAGAAGGGAATGCATTCATTAGAGGCACAAGACACTGTTACCATTTTTAGCAACTCTAATTATCATGCGTCTGATCTGCTTGTCAGACCGGCTGCATTTCTTTCAAATGGGGTGAAATTCTGTTCATTTGCTTAAAGTTTAAAGAATCAAGTAAAAACACGTTTGCCATGGGAATCCTGACCAGCAACACAAACACAAGCATGCATTCTGAACATAAGAAAAAGGCTTTTCTGCGCCAAAGGTGGTCAAACACTGACACAAGTTACCCAGAGAGGCTGCGGAGTCTCCAACCTTGGAGATAAATTTAAGATCCAACTGGATATGGCCCTGGGCAAACGGCACTGGGATGACCTCCAAACTCAGCAACCCAGTGATACTAAGAGATATTAAACCGTTACACCCTGCCCAAAATTATTTCTAAAGCAGTGGGGTGTGAAACATGGGCTAAAGACACGGCTGAGTGCTTCTGGGGTATTGATCAAACTACACACACACAACTATACTGAAAATACAAAGATTTTACTGTTGTTTTTTTCCCTGCTTAAGGTCTCAAATTAAAAAAAATGTAAAGGGGGAAAATCCGTCACAAATTTTCTTCTCCTTTTAGAAAACACTCCCATTATGTCTTTTATTTTCTGGGTAATGTTTATAATTATTCCCTACATTAATGCTGGCCTGCTGCTGTGCATGCTGCTAGCCCATTAGCTGCTTTTCTAGGATTCCAGCATTTCAGACTACAACTATCGGATTTGCACCATAATAATGCATGCAATATCATTATTTTATAGCTGGAGCTTTAACATCCTTAAAATTAGCCTGGTAATAGCTTGCTGACACTATAGTGCTGGGATGAGTGCTGAGACAAAATGCATTTTTGGAGCACACAAAGCCTCAGCGATTCTGCAGCCCTTCTTCAAAGGGAAGAAGGTTTAGGTTTATCCTATCGATCAGCATCTGGCTCATGATTTCTTAAACTGCATTTGTTGACACCAGAGCGACGGCACCGAGCACAGCTCCAGGAGCATCTCTCCATCTGGGGCACAATGTGATGGATTCCTCTCTCCTGGGCAGCTGGATTTTGCATCGGCACCAAATCAGCACGTTTGGAAAGGGATGTTATTCACATCTGTGCTAATGGCAGATTCTAGCGGAAAAAAATTGCTGTAGACAAAATATGCCCTTTATGTTGCATGGGAATGTTCCTTCTGCCAGCCTGGGGCTAGAAATGCAAATTACACGATGTTTCATTAGCTGCTCAAACTCAGTGTGGCTGTGAGCCACAGCCGAGACCTGAGTCAACCTCCTGAGAGCTGCCAGAGTACAGCCTCCACCGAAGGGCAGCGGCTGTGACTGGGTAAGCTGCTGTACTTTTTTCCCCATAACTGGTGCTGGTCTAGTGGCTGGAGTACTGGTCAGTCGTCACATCATGGGGGAAGTTTTATGGTACACGGGAGAGGGCATTGGCACAAGTCTGTCACTGCCAGCACAGAGATTGGGACTGCTGCAGAGAAATCCCAGCTGTCTGCAGGAAGCTTCTGCTCCCCACCACCTTGCAGAAGACCCTGAGTCTTTCCCTCTTGTACGCTGGGGGCCCCAAGGAGTTGGTCCCTACCACTAACGCTGGGACGCAGACACTGCCTTGGGAGCGACCCAAGGAGGAGCAAAGGTCCAGCAGGAGCTGCAGCAGAACGACCAACTTCTCCCCATCTGTGTGTTCATAGTTTCAGTAATCACATTCTTTTAATTGAGCATTTGCCGAGATGAGCTTTGGGAAGCACACACTTAGCAAACACTTCATTAAAACAGGCAAAACTTCAGATTCATCCATCACCATTGTTAGCAGATCTGGCACCAAGCAAAATGTGCAACTATGGTATTTAGAGTTTATATTTGAGGTTGTTTAAAGTAATTTGTTCCCTTGATATTAATATAGTGCTAAAAATAATTTTTGATGAGGTTGAACAGGGCAGGGCTAATCACTGATCATGAAGAATTCCACAAACGAGGTACAAGCCATTTACTTTTTTTTTTTCCGGATCTGTTCACTATTTTAAAGTGATAATGATTTGGGAAAGTAATTCTTGGTCTCAGGTTGCTTTTGGCTCCTCTGCTGTACGTCATTTCCAGCTTTGGGCTCTCAGCTATCAGCACTGACTGCTGGATCCAGCGGCTGGAACCACGGACCTGCGCGGCTGGCTGTGACTTGACCTGTGTGTCACACGGCTTCTGCCCTGCGGGTCCAGCAAGGTTCCCTGATAAACTCACACTCCGTGGTTCCATGTTTACAAATACCTTCCCCTAGCACACACTGCTGTTTTTCAATTATAAAAACTTCCCACTCAGCACATCAGCTTCCCATGGCAAACTGCACAACGACGACTTCAATCGAGCTGCCTTCTCTCTAAGGTATGTCTTCTTCATTCATTGTAATTTTTACAGACAAGGAACAAAAAAGTAATTCAGTTACTCATTAAATAAATACCCTCAGAAAGGTATTTTGAGTTATTTCCTGAACTCTAGAGATGAATTCATGGTAATGCTGTGGGACTGAATGGAAGGCTGTAGGATATATATCCTTCCAGTTCAAGTGCGCAGGTCCTTGTCATGACAAACTTTTGGAGGAACATATAAAAACAACCTTTTCCGCTTGCACAGGACTAGGGATAGCCAGGGTTATTTTAATCACTCACATTCAAATAGAATCTTCTCAAAATAAGTTGATTCCGACAGAAGAAAAAAAAAATATATCAAAAGATTGCTTCTTGTGTAGATTTTTCATCAAAACGCATTGCCGTACCAAATGAACTTTTCACCAAGATGGCACCAATTTGTAATACTTTCACGTTTCTATCACAGAAACTGATCTGATTTGGGGTTTTGGCAGCTCATTGCAGGGCTGGCAATTAGCTCACGCGGCGCAACGCGGCGCAGACCGAACGGCGCAGAGGGCGTCGCGCCGTGTTTCCTGTGCGCGAAGGTCTTACCGCTGTACTTGATGACCCGAATTGTGGAGTCCCCCTCCCCAAATCTGGTGATGGGCGTCAGACGGACCTCGTACGCCTCCGGCTTGATCAGCTCGGTTAGGTTGTAGGTAATTAATTCTCCCTTTTGAATGTTTCCATTCACTGTAATTTCTTGCTCCCACCAACGCTGTTGTCCAGCCTAAAAGCAAAACAAGGATGCAGATGTCAGAGGTCTGGGGGCAGACGCCGTCCTCACCTTAGAAGTTCAGGGGACACAGAGGTGTTTCCTTAAAAAAAAAAAAAAAAAAAAAAAGCAAAAGCTGTTCATTTCAGTCCATTTCATCACCTTACGGAGGCTGACCTCACTAGCTCTGAGTCCTCGCCGTCCCTTCACACCTGTGAGCCCCCATAAATCGGCTCCTCATGCCTACGAGCCCTCTTCTCTCCATGATGTTCCCTCCAACGGGTGCCCAGCACCTCCCCCGTGCAGGCAGTGGTTTCACAGCTGTCATTTTGGGGCACTGTTTGGAGCTAATGAGCGCAGACTGGAGAAGCGAGATGCAGTTTGATTTCCAGGCACTCACCACTTCTGTTGATGAGCGAGAAGGAAATAGGCTGGCTGCTAACGGCCCCCGTGCACAATTAACAGCAGTCCTTGTACTCTCAAAGATGGATGGATTTCAGAGAACAATGAAAGTCAATAGGAGCAAGCAAGAGGTTCTTTTATTAAAAAAAAAAAAAACAAAAAAAAAAAACAAAGCATAGATTTTTGTGCTTTATAGACTGCAGTGTTTTCAACATCAAAATCTATAGTTTCTGTTATTTATATCCCTTACCAAGAAATGAAAAAAAAACCCTAATTAAGAAGAAGGCATCACAAGTAGAGAGTGCCACATTGTCCCTACAATGTCTGATAGCTTACAGACAAGCAGAAATTATACACATTTCGGGCAGCACAGTGACTTGACATTGCAATATTACTTCTAGGTACGTGGGCTTATTACAGACACTATCCGCAGGAAACAAAGAAAAAATCATTAAATATTTACCACACATCCCCAGACAACTGTACAGGTGCAGCACTGCTAAAATGAGATGTTCCACTAAGTGTCCTACACTTGTGGCTGCTTTGAAATTCTTAGCTATTCCCTGTTTGTCAGTGCAGAGTTCATGGGTACAAAAACCAGAAAATCTTAAATCCCAAAACTTTCATTTGCTGATGCAAAAAAAAAAAAAAAAGAAAAAGTACATCAAAATCACCAAAATCTTGTCCTAAAACTACCACGTTTCATTCAAATAAATGGCATTTGAAGCAATATTAAGAGACTTTAAGCTTTCAGTCCATAGTAGCGGGAAGGAGATGTCAGTTCTTGGGTGGTTACACGGTGTTACAGGAGCACGGGTACATGCCCAGTAAATACAGCTCAGACCGCAAAGCAAACAGCAAGTTGGAAACATGGAACGTTGCCTTGACTTTGCTGCAGCTGAAGTCAGCGTGTGCTCTCCTGTGCTGTGCAAAGAGAGGTTAGACCAAGGCTGAGTGCATCGGAGACATTACTTCAGGGTTTGTGCTCCTGCGCGCGCCGTATGCCATGCTATAGGCTCAGGTGGCTCCTCAGGGTGGCCCCCGCAGGGGTTATGTCATGCATGAGAGAAATGCTAGGGAAAAAAACTCTCAAGTGAGGTTAAACATGTTTCAAAACAAGTTACCATAGGGAAAAATGCCGCTGGCAGCCCAATGGGCAAGGCAGAGGTTGGTTGTTTAATGCAAACTCTGCACGTGTGCAGCGGGCCGCGGGGTGCTGAGCCCAGGGGTGCTGCAGCCCAGCACCGGGCAGTGCCGGCCGAGCAGCACCACTGAGTGCCCCCCAGCACAGCGTCGCCTCTTCCCTTTGCAAGCATGAAAGTAGCCCACGTGGTAAGGCACGGTATTGATCCAACACCCACCATGGCGCAGCCCGGAACCATGGAGCTCACGGTTTCCCAAGGCCACCGCACTACATGGAGCTATCAAAGATGACAGAGACATTGCAGACACGTGTGTTTATATTGCATCTTCAGAAGATCGCCCCAGCGGAGCACACGAAACATTTAAATTTGACAGACTCTGTTAGATGCCAGTTCTTTGATAGCGTTTCCTACGTAAGTACTGAGACCAACAAAAAATGAACACCAGGCGCAGGCTGTTTTACAGAAATTCAGTCTTTCCTCCTTGTTTCTTCTTTAGATACCTGTGAATAAGGACATGCCGTGGATACCTGTAGCAACGTGTTCCCATCCCAAAGGAACCCGCCAGGAACCACTGAGCCCTTGAACCCTGATCTGCACTAAACACAGCAGAGGTGCACAGATCGTATGACGCTGCAGGAATGAGTGGAAAGCAGACGAGGACCTTCGAGCGCTGTGCACTGTCTGCTGTCCTCGGGAGCAAAGCAATGGCCATGCTGCAGAGAAGATCTTAAGGACAATGGCATAAGGTTTAGGCTGTATTTTTAAAGCTGTGCACGGGGAATTTGCCCATGTGAGTCTTCTCGTGCGGATGGATGCTTGCCATGTCTCACACCGCCCAAATCAAAGTGCTTTGGGCTAGAAGCTGCTGCTCGACACAGAGCAACTGAGAGCCAGCCTGCAGCCAGAGTGCATCCCAGCTGTTTTGTGAATGTCTGCAAATTTACCAAATTACCTAGCAAGTCAAATAGAACGATATTTTAAATCTGCAATCTTTTACGTTTCTACGCTTTTTAAACTCAGCATTTAAATCTTCTGAACTCTTTTTCTGCGAGACTTTTCTTAACTATTGACCATGTAAGCTGTGTATCACTATTATTTCATGATTCAACCTGTCCTTTCCACAAAAATTAAGAATCAAACTACATAAAACTCTGCAGAACACTACCTAGTTTTCAACATTAAAAACATTTATTTTTTTTTTTGAGCAGACATCATCAGGGGTTTCTCTGCTGCATGTTTCATGCCAACAGGTTGGCTGCCAATTGCATTTGTGAACACTGCACGAAGGACATTGTGCTACAGGTCGTGTGAGCTAGCCCTGATTTCTGGCAGCTGCCTGCAGTTGGCGAGCTGCTGCTCGGAGGTACTTCTGGCTCCTTACAGAGACCTGCTCCAGAAACACTCCGTTACACCCAGCCTTTGGCTAAGGGGATAGCGAAACACATGCTTCAGCGAATCTTCTTAAAAATTAATCATTCTTGTTTAAAGTTTCGATTACTGAAACTACACATGACTTTCTATAAAATTCACCTGTTCCTTTGGATTATCACCCTCTTCTGCAACAACCTACAGAAGCAAATAAAGGAACTCCATTTTAAGTATTCTGAAAGCGGAACAGTTTGATTTTTCACTTCAGTATTATGCATCCTAAGCCACTGCTGGGTATTGGTGTTTCTCCATAGGAACCAACACACATCTTTTTTTCCCTTGCAATCAACATCACCTCTATTCTAATTCTTACTTTTACCATGGGAACCACAAAGAAAAAATCCACAAACATCTCCAAATTGTCATTAGGTTTGGCAAAAAACATTCCCTGGCCTGATTTTGCGGCTCAGCTGCCGAACAATAACAAGTACCAGCACCCACACTGCTTGCGTGATGCCCAGCTTGCAGCCTGCCCTTCCTCTGAGCAGGGAGGCTGCAGTCACGCGTCCCTAGGCTGCAGCCATGCGTCCCTCCTGAAGGGACACTTCCCAAATCCTGAGGGTAACAGCAACAGTGCCTGGGGCTGGGCAATAACAAAACATGAACACCCCAATACCGCTGAGAATCAGCATGGAGCCTGTTTGCTTGCCAATGTAGTCAGCTTGTACCAAAAGGAACCACAGCTCCTTTTGATTTGGCACATCAACACGGAGCTGGAGAGCCAAGCTAGAGAAACAAGGTTTTCCTAGCACAACATTTTTAAAGGTCTGTAAGACGCTGAGGCACCAAACAGCAACGCTGAAACAGCCAGGACTCTCTCAATACAGGAGATGCCTACATGGCCTGTGGGTAGCTCACACTCCTGGCACGAAGCTGGGGCAGCTCTGCAAAGCCACACCGCTTCAGGAGGAGCCCAAGCTCTCGGTCCCTCAGGTTTTGGCCATAAAGCACCAAGAACTCCTGCCCTCTGCACCCTGTCCTGCAGCAGAGGTCCAGGCACCTCCTCCAGCTCCCCGTAAGGGCAGGAGCCAACTGGGCATCACCCACGTCAGTGAAGCCACCTACCCAATGATTCTGTGATTCTACAACTGAGCAAAGATACTGGAGTGGGGCTGCACAGCCTCCACCTAATGTCCAAGCTGTGCCCTTTTATATTAAAAACCAGAATCACAGCGTGGCTGGGTTGGAAGGGACCTTAAAGCCCACCCAGCCCCAACCCCTGCCAGAGCACAGCAGGCCTCACAGGGACTCTTCCTTGACTAACTCAGAGTATTTAGAAAGCTTTTTCCTGTAAACACTGGCATCAGAGAAAGGAGACTGTAAAAAGTGTGGCAGCATTTTATTGCAACCGGCTGAAACCATCTCCTCTGGAAGGGTATTTGTTCCTTGTCTCCTGTTGAGAAACCAGCCAACACTACATGCACTAAAAGACTTGAACGTATAGATTTCTTGAGAAATTAATCCTATGGGATGATTAAATATTGATTGCCTATATGCACAGTTATGTTTATAAAAAATAAACACATTTGTAGTCCATTGTACTTGGCCTATTGATTTCAGCCATAAATTTCTTCATTGACTCAAAAAGTCAGACAAGCATCTCTTTAATTAATGACAACAGAATGCTGTGTGCATTAATCTGCTGTATACTCCTATAAAGAAACCTGTGGCAGTCTTTAAAGTCATTTCTTCACAATTTATAACAACGATGACAATTGATTTCCCTTAACAAAAAATGAGTTTTCTTCAGCAGTTACATATATAAAATAGCACTGGCAAACACTTTTTCTGCCTGCACCCTGCAGAGGGAGCAGGCTTGTGCAGTGCCTGCCTCACTGTGCTGCAGAACCCCAGTGGTTACTTTTCCTTAACAAGTCTGCCCAGCAACGCACTCAGAGCTACCTCATCTCCGACTCTGACCTCATCAGGCAGGCGGCGATGGTGTCAGCTCCAGTTCAGAGGGTCGTTACTGCCCTGAAACGGCCCAGGGTGACAAATACCTGCCATTCCGGCAGAAATGACACGGCCAGCTGCAACGCCTGCTCTGCCACGCTCAACACCAGCTGATTTTCCACCGTGCATCACGCAGTATTGCTGTCGATGACATCTCTTTTCCTTCTTCATATTTTCACACGCACTTGCGGGAACTGTCGAGACCCCACATTTGTTTCCGTGCTCCGCCTGTACCTGCTCTCTGCTCTGATGCGAACGTCAGCCTCTTTTTTCATCTAAGACACTGAAAGTCTCTGAGTTGTTATTCATGAGGAACCGAGAGTCCAAAGACGCAGAATGCTTTTATGGGCTACAACGCTGATGGACGAGTGGTTCGGATGCCAGAAACAGCTGTCCATGACCCAAAACTACAGCCTGATATTTGCAGGAGAAACAAACGGGAACAATTTAAGGGGAGATGGCACGAGAGATCCGGAACCTACACGATGCAACAATTAGGTTCTCTTTAATCATGTTCTACATTTGAAGTTCTAAAGACAAAGTAACCCAGGAAATGGGAGAGGTAATTTTTGTCAGAGTAAAACACAGCACAAATACCTGCTAAAAACTTGTCAACTACACTGCCTTCTGGTTTAATATTTTTCTTCCATACAAATGAATAATAACGACAACATCTTTTAAAATCTGAATTAGGGCACTTCAGTCCACTGGGTCAGTGAACTGCAATTTAGGGTATTCGTAGCTAGAAGGTCTTTCTCAGTGTTTCTTTGCTTTCAGTAACCTTACAGGCAGGAGCAAAGAGAGAACTCTAATAGGAACAACTTTCCTTACTCAAAAAGGCAGCATAAATCATCTTTCTTCACTTCTTGCTTCATAACAAACTAGATCCATACCAGCACGTGTGTGGGTATAGGAATGGTGCTACGGCATGGACACAAAATGACATGCTCCATTTTACAGCCTTCACCAGAAACCCCCTTTCCAGGCATGTATTAACGTACCTGAGTATGTCCAACCATCCAAGCCGATGAACAAAACTCGAAGTTGAAAACACGATCAAGGCAAATTGTGACCAAAGGAAACATGCAAGGCAGAAAAGCAACCTGCCCTGGGCTGTCTGAAGAGCTCTGCCCACTACCAGCCTCCTGGGACTGGGAGCAAAGGAACAGGAGGATGCTCAGTCCCTCAGATAACAGGCTGGCACAAGCTGCTCTCTGGCGTATAGGCTCGGGCAGACTTCTCACAACTTCTGTGAAGAGGATCTGTTGGTTTTTAGGTCACCTGGACTGCAGCAGAGGGGAGAAGGCAGCTATCGCCCACAGAGGAGCCGTGCATCAGCCACTGAAATCGGAGCCACAGGAACCCCTCATCTGCTCTGGGAAAGTCTCACTTAATTTGCTTTCATCCTGTTGACAGCAAATATCAGAGAGCTGGAAGCACTCGCTCATCGCTGCTTGGAGGTTTGCACAGCTTGGGATTTGCTAGTGGTTTTCATCTATAAGAACATGCCTGCATCTGTGGGAGGGGAAGGGGAAGGGGAAGGGGAAGGGGAANGCCCGCGCCCTTTGTTCGCGCTCCGGGGAGGAAGCAGCCGCGCTCGGGGACGAACCAGACCAAGGCGGGCGGGAGGAGGGAAGGGAAGGGAAGGGAAGGGAAGGGAAGGGAGGCACCCCCCTGTGCTGCCCAGAACCCTGCTGGCTGCTCAGAGGCTGCGGCTGAGGCCACCGCCGCCACCCACCTGGTGCTGCCATGGAAAACCACCTACAGGCACCCAGACAGAACAGAACAGCTGCTAAGTGAAGCAGAAGCTTTAAGGTAAGCTCCAAAGGTTCCCTCTGCAGAATGTGGGTTTGTTCCAGGCATTTTTGTAAGCACTTGAAAACATAGAAGAAAATATACAGGACATTCAGCATGCAGGGCTGCATGGCCTTTTAGCACAGAACTGAATTTTTGTATGCCCCTAATACGATATGTGCTGTGTTATACGATTGCTAACTTATTTCATGGCCTTCAGACTCACTCTGTTACTGAACTCCACGTTACATGGAAGCAACTACTGCAGTGCTGGCCACCTCCAAAGACTGACCAGGGACAAGTACAGGATGCTTTGAATACAAACACAAAAATCTCGGTCACTAATTCCAAGGCTGAAATACACGGGTGTCAGAACATTCTCCAGAGAGCCATTAATGACACGGAAAAATGCTCCTTCTGCGCAGACAACGTCTTGGCAGTCCTCATTACCTTCAGAAGCAAGTGGAGGGTGACCAAAACTGTACAGCCACCATAGTGACAGACACCCAAGGTTGTCCCCATCCTTTGCTTCCAGTGCTGAGTGCAACAGTTACACGATGGGCTGTGTGCAGCAGTGACTGAGAAACTGGAATTCCCTACATTCTACACTGGTTTTCCACAACTGCTACATGCAGACGGATTTATAGTCTCCCGAGTTACACAGAGACCCAAAATAGTCATTCTGCCAGTGTCACACTCTTCAGTTTTACTATTCCTCAATCTGAATGCATCCTCACTCCACGATCAAAACGAAAAAGCAACTACCAGTCTGCATTAATGATACAGCGTTGTATGCATCTACTGGCAGTGCCAAGAGGGTTTTGTGGATGAGTGACTGCTCCCAACACCGGCTGTACTCTCCTTCAGGACCAGAAATGGCTGGCTCACAGACCACAGCCCCCCAGGGCCACCCTTCCTCCCCTGCAGCTGAGTGGTTCTGCTCCAGCTCACGGGCAGGACCAAAGCTCACCTAAGCAGTGCAGAAAATCTGGCGTGTTCTCATCGGTGTTTAAGGCAACACAGGTGGTAACAGGGCTGACAGGCATGTGCAGTGAGGAGAGGCTGAGGACACTTGGCTTGTCCAGTTTGGAGAAAAGGAGCCCAAGAGATGATCTATCCCATCCCATCCCATCCTATCTCATCCCATCCCATCCTATTCCATCCCTTCCCATCCCACCTCATTCCACAAAGATAAATTAATATCAGCTGTCTGCCTGGGATGTTGTTTTCCATACTGTTTGGGAACGGCAGCGTTGCATAGCTCTGTGCTGGGTGATGCACTCTCCTGGGGACGTCAGGAAATCCACTGCATCTCTCTTGTGTAAAGGAAGCATCACTACAAGCCCTTCAGGTACAGGCACAATTTCACCATTCTATGGAGAGAGTTGAAGCACCTGTTGACTGAAAGCAGGCTGCACTGTTTTACTCTCAGTAAAGACACGATGTGGACATCTCTGCTGTGGGCTCAGATCAGTCACAACCCTGAAGGTGATGGCACTCCATTGAAGCATGTCTCTACAGCGGGCTGTCAACCAGCAGAATCCATCCTAGGACTTTAAAATTGGCTAAGTCCCAGATGAATTCACACAAGTCTACAGGACTAAACAAGAGCTGCCCTGTTCCTTGCCCCACTGGTGCTGCTCTTTCACTGCTGCTAGACATCTCTTAAAGGAGGTCTTCAATTTTTAATCCCCATTTTGTTACGCATTCACAAAAAAGCAGGTTAATTACTAAACCACGTTAAGGATAACTTTAAGAGAACCTTTTCCCATTTCAGTGACACACCAAAGCTGAGGTTCACACGCTGGGGGGCGGCGCTGGCTGCTGCCTGCACAGCAGAGCGCAGGGCACGGCGGCATGGGCGAGCCGGGCACCGCCAGCAGCGCGGCTGCCAGCAGCACGGAGGTGGTTCTGCATGCAAAGCACGGCCGTGGCTCTGCGTGTTTGTTAAGCCTAGACATGGTTCTGCATGTCAAACAGCAGCTTCGTCTGCAGGAGACAGTCCACTGCTTTCATCAGGGCGACAAGAGGTACAGTTATCAAAGTGGCATCACCCTAAGGTTAAATGAAGCACTCTGCACTTTTATAACAACAGCTACACTCCCGCGATCAAGAAAGTATCCCAAGCCAAATTTCAGATTTCAGTGCTGACGTCTGAGCTGAGCATACCACCATGCCACAGCCTTCCCTGGGTGGAACCCGCGTGACGTGCAGCACGCTCCTGCCACGAGCGAACCAATTCACTTTTGATTTCTAAAAGCTACTTAGGAATGATCCTTTTTTTTCCGTAAAAATAATTACACAGTGACAAACCAATGAATGAGGCTGCAACCAGGATGATAAGCTCGACCCTTTAAAGTATACAGCATGCTGGAGCTTCACTGTTTAGTGAACACAGGGAACAAGCCAGGTTGTCTTGGTAAATGAGCTGGAAAAACAAGACCGCATTTTAAGCAACCTACATGAATCTCTGCACAAATAGATCAAGGAGTAGTAATGCAGCAAGACAAGCGCATGATGCCAATGTGCGCTTCCAAGGAAAGTGAACATGCTGATTTTGCATAAGTTTTTAAGCAAGAACATTTATTTTGCCAAAAAACAACAGCTCAGCTGTCAGATATGAATGTTTCAACAAACCATTTCTTAAATACTTAAGACAATCACTGCATGGGAGGAAAGGAAAGTCACTGGATTTTTAACAAAGTTCACAAATGTAACTGTGATGTTTTAAATCAGCTCTGAGACACAGATGCAGTGCAGTAGGGTGCTGATTTGCTTGCTGAATAGCAATACGGTTTGTGTTCAATCCAAATATATGCATGTTTCAGAGAACTCCCCAGAAGCAAAAGAATGGAGGAAGCAGTTGTCTTTAGGGACAGATTGCTCATCCCAGCAGTCTGTACTTTCTGTTTTGTAATTTTCTGTAATTTTTGTAAATTTCTGTAATGCACGTTATCTGAGGAAAGCACTTACTTGGTATAAATGCTGGCTAATACACTGTGATTTGGCTACACATCCCTCACCTAGGAGTGAGCAAAGTCTGTTTAAGGAATTGCCAATCTAACCACATTTTTTCAAAAGGAATACATGTCTTTTACCATCTCCTTTCTCCAAACTGCAAATAAAACTCGCAGTTTGTTCTAAATCAAAGAGATTCTTCCTGGCCTCAGCTGTATCCACAGAAACAATGCATCACTGTGGAACGGAAAAGGGTTTGGGTTCTGCACTGCAGCCAGTCCTGCCTCAGCAGCCCCACAGACGGTGACTAAGGGCCTTCACAGGGAGTAGCACAGGTGAAGTCTAGGCTTTGGTGACCAGTAAATTGCCAATTAATCTCATTTGTAGCTTTTACTCTTGCCACGCAAGAGCACTTCCAGGTGTTACCAAAGACCAGAAATGCAGCAAATACTCAATACTCGGCCAACAGGAAAAAACATTGAGCCAACCTTTTTCACCGTGAAGCAGAAGCAGAAGGACAGAGGGTGGCAACACTGCACAGGAAAGCCTGATGTAAGGTCCCAGTGTCTGCTTGTGGTGACATGGGACAGCCAGATCTCAGGCTGCTCGTGCAGCTCCGCTGATCCAAGAATCACCGCTAAGCGTGAACTGTGATGCTGCCTTAAACACAGAGAGGTAAAAATCCCTTTCCCAAAGCGAGCCCTACCGGTATTGCTGACCCTTCTCTATTTGCCTAACGACATGCCTTAATTTTTGTGCAGCTCTTCAACTTTCAACGTTTCATTGCTCTATTTTGCTCTTGGTTTTCATTTTGGCAAATCCTTTACTTTTAATATTCTTGAACAACAGTATGGCATTGCATGAAACCAACACTAACAAGGAAACCATTGCTGCCATTTACAGATATGTTTCAAAACAGCTTTGTCTTCCAGGAATTCACAGCCCACACCTGGCTCCACAACTTCCACGCGACTCAGTCCTTGCTTCCCGCAGCTCTGGCTGTACCACTCTGAGCTGCACCTGGGGTATGGCAGCAAAGGGACCCTCAGCCCTACAAGCGTTTAAATGCAGTCGAAAGCAAATAACTTGTTTACAAAAAATAAATTCCTCTATCTTGAGTAATTTTTCTCACTAAATTGCTCTTCAATTCACTCAGTTTTCTTCCTCATCTGTCCTAAAGTTCGAATGATACACTGCATTTGCCAGCAGAAATCAATTCATCCTGCAGATTTTTCTGCTGACACAGAGTAAATGAGAATTGAGCGTGACAAGCACACACTGGCCAAAGCGTCGTTGACTTTGGCAATGTTGGGTGAGAGCAGACACTGCTCAGTGCAAGCACGTCTGTATTTCTTTCACTGAAGGGAAAGGTGCAGAGAAAGCCTCAGGCTGTGTTACTGTCACTGCTTCGAGCACAGGTGCGTGGTGATCTCCTCCTCCTCCCCGTGCAGGATTTGTCCTTTAGGAAATGACTGCTTGCACATTGCTGGCAAAAGTCAAGGAGGAGACCTGGCCATGGAGATCTCCGGCGTCTGCAATGCATCAATATACAGGGAGAAAAGTGCCGACATGCCTGGGACAGCCTGAAGCGAAAGATCAGAGACTGGCCAAAAATGCAAGGTATTGAGAGCGCTTGCTGCGAAGCCAGAGAATTCAAACAATCTCCCCCATGCCCAAGTTTTGTCCTGTTTTTTGATTAATGTGATCATGCCCTTCAATTTTTTCCATAATTACATCTTTCTACATAACCCGCCCACATGCTGTCACAGCACCTCCTTATCTGCTGCACCTCAGCTCCCCTGAAGATGGACCAAATTCAAGAGCTGGGTTCATAAACCACTGGGGTAAGACAGATGGGCAGACACAGGCAGGAGGGTCTTCTGTTCATTAAGAAGGTAGGCACAAAAGTATATAAGAATTATATTTTGATAATATATATAATAATGTATATATATATTTATTTATTTTCCCCACAATATGCAAAATCACTTTCCTTATCTATCAGAAAACTGGGAGATGTAACAATTTTTAGATGTCAAAGAAAAGCATTTGGTACAAATCTCAACCAGCCCCCAGCCCGCAGTTTTGAAACACAAGCCTCAGCCTTGTGAAGTATGAACACACCAAGCATCAGCATTGCAAACTGAAAACTGTAAAACAGAACCACTGCTTCTCTAATTCAATTTACCAACCCCAAGAAAAATCAATACGAATCGTGCCTGTGAATGTCACACTGTTTTTCTGTTGTTTTTTCCTTTTTTTTTTCTGCTGAATTCTGTCTCTCATTTCACAAGTGCAGATGTATGAGGAGAAAAGCAAAGCCTTGCTTTGACTTCCTAAAGGAAATGAGCGCTGTGAAGACATCTTCAGGACAGCTTATTTCCCTCTGTAGAAGAATGCTTAAAATCTTTCAAGAAAACATCATTAGAACTATCCCAATATACATCTGAATTAGCCTTTTCAGGTCTCCCACTTTCCCCACTAAAATTAATTACTACAGATGTGAGTACTTAGTTTTGAATGGCTCTGAATCAATTTTTTACAGACATTTTGATGTACATAAAAGCTACTGTAAATTTTCTGTAGCAAAACAAAATATTGAGCTTGCAAACGTCCTTCGCTTTGCAGCAGGTTGCCTTGTGTGATGACAGCACCATGATCCAGATAGAAAGAATGTCTGCAAATTGATCACCCATCAAGTGGGGCCTTGAGTGTGCTAAAATACATAAATTTCTCATAAGTGGCTTTCATTCTAAGTATGTTACTTTAGTAAATACATGATTTTCATTCATCTATTACCATTTCCACTCCATAGGCAGAAAAATGACAACTCTCTCTCCTCTGATTGTCTCTTCTGACACTCCCCCAGTACTTGCAGTGCTGGTTTCTCTCAACATCCCTTCAGCCTTTGTTGAAAATTATAGAAAATTACACTCACAGCATGGCTGGGTTGGAAGAGACCTTACAGCCCCCACAGGCCCAGTCTGGCCCACCCACAGCTGGGTCAGGGTGCTCACAGCCCTGTCCAGCC
>VXAV01007129.1:0-31646 GCA_013399715.1 Alectura lathami | reverse complement strand
CAACCACTCTCCAGGTCCCCTCCCTCTGCTTGACAGGGCAGCAGGTCGGACCCCACCACTGGGGGATCTCCCTGGCACCTTTCCCTCTGGCACGCCAGGGAGTTACTCCACCAGTCGATCTCCCTCTCGCAGTCCCTGATGTCCCTCAGTCTCTCAACCTCCTCTTTCAGCTCAGCCACCATGGCGAGCAGATCTTCCACCATCTCACACCTCACACAGGTGGAATGACTGCCACCTTCCCCCGGTAGTAGCAGACTCAGGCACTCACTGCAGCCAGAGACCTGTGTAGCCACAGTTCTGGACAGGCCCTCTGTTTGTGTTGCCACAGCCTTTTTGGGGCAAGCTCTCTGCCTGGTGGAGACCATGACAAAAACTGGGGTCACGGACTGCCAGTAGACACGTAGGACTCACAAGCGAGGAGGGGCAGAGTCTCTGTGCCCTGCCGCACGCGGTCCCACACCCACCCCTGCAGCACGCTGCGCGGGTACTTACGCACCTGTAGCACCTCCCTGTGCCTGCTGACTACTCCCTGAGGCTTTTTAAGGCTGAGGGCGTGGGTGAGGGTGCTGTTGCCCTGGCAACGCCCACGCCGGGTCAGTCTCTCTCGCGAGAGCTGCCGAGTCCCTCCGCTCCTCTCTGCTCACACGCGGTTCCCCTGAGAAGGAACCCCCTGAAATCCCCTGTACCTCAAAATTTGCCGCTGCAGTTTTGGCTGCGCCGGCTCCGAAGTGGCTGGCCTCGGGGGCTCTCTTGTAGTGTCCTTAAGGGATTACCGGGCTAATCCTAGAAGACTGTCTGGTGGAAGGTTAGCCTCAACATGTAAGCATTTGAGCCTTAGTGCTCACTGAAAAGGTTTGCTGACCATGACAGGATGCCTTTGGTTGGGTCATACTCAAGACGGAAGTTTGTCGTAATTTTTAATGACGATGGTGCAATCTTTGAGATGGTGGGTCTGTGCTGTATTGCTCAGTGTCTGTGCAGGGGTCACTAACGATGCTGCTCATTGAATAGCAATAGCAATCCATAGCAAGTTTCTTCTAGAATGTAAGTTAGATTTTTCGTGTATTTTGAACTGGCATTTTATTTACATATTCTTAGGTAGAAGATTGATTTGGAATTGGAATTACTGATAAAATTGAGATGGTGGAATAAGATGGCTATTTGCACCTCTTTGTTTTGGATTCCAATAGGTGCTGGATATTGGAGATAGTTTGACTGTTCCAGATGAGTTCACGGAGGAAGAGAAAAAGACTGGGCAGTGGTGGAAGCAGCTGTTAGCAGGAGGAGTGGCTGGTGCTGTCTCTCGAACAGGTACAGCACCGTTAGATCGCCTTAAAGTGATGATGCAGGTGGGTGCAATGTTTAAGGACTTCTTAGTTTCCATTGTATCATTTCAGTTTTTAGAGACCTGTTACAGAAAGCCAGTGGCCAGATGGAATATCAAAATTCAGGTTCTATATTTTGTGTCCATTAGAGTGTTTTCCACAGTGATATTGGCAAAAATGTAATCAAAGTATTATACTAATTGTGCGATTAAGAGTTTTTCAATAGCATATGTGGTTTTGCTAGTTGATTTATTTAAGTAATGACTGGCTACTTAGATGATGAGTTTTACAGCCTAATCAAAGCACTGTTCCTTACTGTTTTTTCTTTCTTTTTNTAAGGTTCATGGTTCAAAATCAAACAAAATGAATATAGCCAGTGGTTTTAAGCAAATGTTGAAAGAAGGTGGTGTTCGATCTCTCTGGAGGGGAAATGGTGTAAATGTTGTGAAAATAGCTCCTGAAACAGCTATTAAGTTCTGGGCTTATGAGCAGGTAGGATGCTAAATCAGAAATGAAAATAAGTACATAAAACACTGTATTGTTCTCACTGGTCATCGTGTGCACTGTTGTATTATATAGGAGTTCTTATCGTGGCTGGGGATTGTGTCATAGTAATTTTGAGTTACTCTCAGGTTTAAAGTAGTCTATTTTTTCTGTTAATAGGAAACTCGTTTAGCTAATTTGGCTATAATGTTACAAGCAGTGTAAATTAAATCTCTCACTTGTTTTAAACTGTCCTTCAGTTCCCATATCTTTACGTGGAGTACTGCGTTACTCTCATTTTTAGCTTCAGAGTGACAGCCACCAAAACCTTAGTGCATTATGCTAGCTGAACTTGTACAGGATTCTTTTAAAGCCAAATAGCATGGTGCTACACCAGATGCCCTCATCCTGGATTTCAGAGTTATATTTACCTCAGAATCAGCTTTACGCATCATGCTAAAGCCTAATCGTCCTTTGGAAAATGAGCTCCAGTTCTGGTGTAGTTCACTGATCTTTCTTTTGCCTCAAGTAAGATTAAAATAACACATTGCGCATCTTTGTACAGCTGTGAAATAAAAACAACAACAGTTAAGTCGATTTTGGGGTATTGCAAGGCTGAATAGATTCCATAGAGAAACTTTGAGCACACTGTTCCTTACTTTTCCTCAGCCTTTCAGGGACTGGCATATCTACACGATGGCATCTGTCATGAACCAAACTGTATGAACAGCTCTCTAGGTGCCCCAGTGAACGTGTTAGCTGACCTTTTGCTCTCCAATTGGAGAGCTGGATCTGCAAGGGAGTCAGATGCCTCTTTGTGTGGGCAGTGCAGCATAGGTTGCTTGTGGAGCCCCGGACAGTACTGTGAGTGATATGATGCCTTTAATGTACAGGATCCTTGCATACTAGAGGTTCTATTGTTTTTGTGAATCACTGCTGACAGAGTTGAGTGGTTATAGTGCAAAGTTTGATGGGTTTGTAAATGCAACTGTTAATACATGAAAAAATAAGTGAAGCTAGGAAAGACATTTTGTACTGTACTCCTAACTCTAGTGGTAAATCTTGCATCTCCTAAAAAGCAGGTGATATTTATTTTCTGTACTTCATGTGATATTAGTTTTTTGTACTTATGCTTTACAGTATAAAAAGATACTCACTAAGGATGATGGAAACCTAGGCACTGTTGAAAGATTTGTGTCTGGATCTTTGGCTGGGGCAACAGCACAAACTTCTATTTATCCCATGGAGGTTAGTAACTGAGAATTTGCTTCTGTTGGAGGCTGCCAAATGTCTGGGCATTTTTGCATTTCAAAATATTGTAGGAGTTCCTGTATCTCCTAACTCCTTATTTTTACTTCAGACTTCCTTTCAGTATTTCAGTAATAGGTGCTGTAGAATGTACGCTGTTCTAATTGATACCTGTCATTTTTCTGTATCTGTAGCTGTCCATCTTAAGTTAAATTTGTAGCAGCTTTCAAGAAGTTAGGTGATGGTGTCATTTCCCTCTGTGAACCATAAATCTGGATTATTGTATTGTGTGCTTGCACTTTTTGTGTGATTGTACTATTTGGAATATACTATTCATGTATGTCTCTCTGTAGAGCAACGTTTAAATGTATCCTTAAAACCTAGTTCAGGAGAATAAATCCTAAAATGCACTTAATATGAAGTACGTACTCAAGCTAGTCTCTGAACTGAGGCTAAATCTTTCCCACCATGTGTGTAAGCAAGGAATGAGCTCTGTCTGGAGCAGAGCTGATGGTTTTGCATTGTAACTGGGAGTTGGATCAGATTATGAGCTAAGTGTACAGGGAGATTACAACAGCTACAGCAGAGCCTTGATGGATTAACTGGCCTTTCCTCTGTAGGGCACATCTCTATGTGGTAGTACATATGTTGCGATTTAATTAGCATTTATATAGTAACTTCTCTAGGGTAATAATTTCACATGCTGCTGCTTTAGATAGAAGTAGAAAGTATTTCTTTTATTGCTCGTTCCTCAGAAGGTATCTTTGTGCAAACAGCTGGAATGTATGTTGGGGCTGGGATTAAACCAGTGTCATCAAAAGCTGGAAATAATGGAAAATGTAACCGAAGTCCTTTTCCATAAGGAAAGCCATTAGTTATAATAAGATCTGCCTGGTTTTATTGCTGACAGTGCATGATCTTATTTTTTGAAATTACAGTTTTGCTGGTAGAGCTGCTGCATCACAGCCAGCCTGAGTGCAGAGATGGCTAAATTGTAGAACGAACTAAGTGTTATGTTAATGATCAGGATTAGGCTGGTCGATTGAGACAGGTGAAATGTTCTACAGGAAGATGTTCCCATCTAGTGTCTTAGACATGTTGTTAGGATGGTTTCTGAGTAAAAGAGGAAAGTGAAGCCTCAGGAAACTCATGAGGAGGCTGCAGTCATAGAATCAGTCCTAAGAGAAATTTTTAAGTAAGACAAATTTGTGCTCAGGAATTCCCACAGTGGTTTCTTTTGGATGCTGTTCTTCATTTCTTTGTCCTAAGAGCTGTATAGACTCATTTTCATTATCAACGAGATGCTGAGTGATTTCATTAGTGAGAAGCAATCTATGTATCTCTTAATTATCTCTCACAGGGTCATGCTTTTTCGAAATACTTTCTTAATGTGCTTTTTTTTCCAGATGAGAAGTATGATCTGGTAACATGTTAATGCTCTCAGTTGTTTGTAAGCTAATGCTTACATTAAATATTGCCTGCACTAATGCCTTCATGTTGATCAAAATCTGCTTGGTGTGATCAAAGAGAAAGTTAAAATGAGATTTTAAAAGACTGTTCCATCATATTCTGACTTTTTTGACTAAGTTGTAAGCTAGTGTATGTTAGTATGTGCTGTTCTGCATTCATGGTAACAGCTGAAGAAACTTGCTGCTAGCCGGGCCCTAACAGTAGTCATCACAAAGGAGACTTGAAACACCAACATGCAAACCAGTTCCAGAACACTGAACAAGCAGAGGTGCTTTGTGTTTTCCTGTATTTATAAACCACAGTAATAAATAGGTACGTAATTAAGGCTACTGATTCTCCCCTTCAGGTTTTAAAGACCAGGTTGGCTGTGGGTAAAACAGGACAATATTCTGGCATGTTTGACTGTGCTAAGAAGATCCTGAAAAGAGAAGGTGTAAAGGCCTTCTACAAAGGCTATATTCCTAACATTTTGGGTATAATTCCGTATGCTGGCATCGACCTTGCTGTATATGAGGTGAGTTCACACCACTGAGTGTGTGTAGCTTTCACTAGTTAATTTATGAAAATGGTAAATGTTCTTCAGTCAAATCAGAGTGACACACCTGTAATGTTGCAGTTGCCTTTAACTGAAGGCCCATATGTGCAGGGGTTCCATCTAACATGCAGGGCTTCTTTGTTCCATTCTAACAAACAAGAAATCCACCTGTGAGAAAGGAGTGTATTAGATATTGGCAATACAACACTCTTGCATAACTTAATGATGCTGTTGGCTTGGAACACGCCCTTTACAGGGTAAACCTGAGCCTTCAAAACTTGACTGATATTCGTGTTAAACTACCTGTCCTCCAGCTATACACATTTTTTGCAATTTTCTCCGATCTGTAATTGGATTACAGTAACGTGATTTCCTTGTGAGTCTGTGTGTGTCACCAGAATTTCATGTAGCTGATGTGTAGCTCCTGTGAGGAGTTTAAAGCACTGCAGTGTTTCATTTCAAGAGGATCTGACACCTCTTACACCCATCAGCACCAATTAAAACGTTTTTTTTTCTACCTTTAAATGCTGGGTGTTGCTTCAAAATGTGTTAATATATATGCACAGACTGATCTTTTCCTAGTCTAGACAAATCTTGTGACACTGCAGTAATCATAATCAGCAGAATTGCTAGAGCAAATGTTTTCCAAGTGGTGTGGGAGTGCTGCCTGGAGTGACATGCCCAGCTGTGTGAGCTTTTGTTGCACCCGGCGAGGTGCTGGGTCATTCCTTCCTGAGTAGTAACCGGTTCAGGGCATGGGCACTACTGCCTCTTGCTGTGGCTGGATGTGTAAGGGTTTCTCATCAAGGCACTGACTGCTGTAGTCTGGCTGAAGTCCTTTCCTATATGCAAAGGTAAAGGTATATATTTCCTATATGCAAGCCTATAGCCTTTACACCAGTCATACTTGTGTACTTTTAGTAAGCTTAGTGCTTTTTCAAATCTTGTGAGTAAACATGTATCTATTTACTTTTGTCTATGTAGATGTCTTGTTTTATTTTCAATGTTATATCTTGACAGCTCTTAAAGACCACGTGGCTAGAACACTATGCATCAAGCTCTGCTAATCCAGGGGTTTTTGTGCTGCTGGGATGTGGCACTATTTCCAGCACATGTGGGCAGTTAGCCAGTTACCCTCTTGCTCTTGTCAGAACACGCATGCAGGCTCAAGGTGGGTCCTATTGTGCTGAAAATGTTTGTATGGTCACATTAAAATTATATAATTTGTGATGGCTGTAGCAGGGATGTGGGGAAAAAAAGAAAACTTGAAACATGAAGGATTTATCTGGAATGTGGGTGGGTAATGCATTTCAGCGGGATTTGGGCACATGAATCTCTCTCAAATATCTGGGGATTAAAGAGAGATTTTGCTGTGACGACAAATTTTAATCAATGGCCCTAGAAATGATAAGCTTGCTACCCAGTTGTTTAATACTTGCTTAAGAATATTAATATTACTAGGACTGTTGAATAACACTGTCTTCTTGTTCTAGCCTCAGTGGAAGGAGCTCCACAGCTAAACATGGTTGGTCTCTTTCAAAGAATTATTGCTTCGGAAGGAATCCAAGGACTTTATAGGGGCATAGCCCCTAATTTTATGAAAGTTCTTCCAGCTGTCAGCATCAGCTATGTTGTATATGAAAAAATGAAACAGAATTTAGGAATTGCATGAAATTAAAGAATAGGTGAGATGTTGCTAATTTTATTAGAGTTATCTGAACAAAAATGATTCTCAAGTTGTCTCTTCTTACAGTTAGAGATGGATCTTTGTGGAGAGATGCTGCAACTTCTGTTTTTGCCCTGAAATGGGAAGAAACTTTCTTAATTTCTAGTTCACCATTTCTAAACAGATACCTATATTGCACTTTAAGGTCACTGAATTGAGAAAAAAAAATCAAGAACTTGTATCTTTAAATCAATGATACATTTATATATTCAGGAAATCATGCACATTTTATTCATTGGCTTTTTTCTTGTATTTATCTTCTCTAACTGTATTTGGCTCAGATGAAACCAAAGGTAGGAGAAGTTCATACTGCCTTGATGCTGAATAGGTGAAAGTGACTTTGTTTTGTCATGCTGCCTGTACTCAAGCTATTCACAGAGAACATTTTGCTGTTCTAGAAGTAAGCACTTCTTTTATTTTTGAAGATTAGGTAATGTCTTTCAGAACTTAGATTTAGATACAGGAAGGGATAGAGTAACACACTGAAGCATAGCCCACCACCTTTACCTTCAAGCTAACTTTTTTTTTTAAAGAATAAGAGCCTGAGAAACTGCTGTTTCATGGTATCTTCCAGAATACCTCAACTGATTTCTGTGGTGTTTTTGAAATGCAGTCAATGATTTTCATATCTTGCTTCTTTGGACCTGCTTTTCATTGCACTTGTAAATGCTAGCCTGACAAGCTTCAGGTTACAGTTGCATGTTTTATAGGATCATAATATACAGAAACAGAGAGCTTCTGGGCTACTACATCCATTCCACACAAGTGTAAGTTACCATTTAAAAATGAAGAGAAGGATCTGGTATTAGGGTAATAATGAATTATCTACTGACTGTGTTAGAAGAAATAAATTAAATTAAACAAGGACTCAGTGCTCAACATAGCTGCCTTGAAAAGATGAATGCTTCTTTTGGATTTGTTTCTTCCCTGAATTACAGTCCACCATGTGCTGTCAGCGAATAAGGGATTGCGTTATGTGAAGCTTTCACAGGCTTGTCATGTGGGATAAATCCGCTTTACCTCACAGTCTTCTGTGCACTGTGTGTGTGAAATCTGGGTCATAAAACACTGAAGCATTTTGTTCCATCGACCAGATGGAACTGTGGATCCCAGGTGTCTATCAGGTTCATGTTAATGAAGCAAATGAAGCACACACAGAACTTGTACTTGAGAAACAGTTCCTCATAAAACAAACAAAAAACCCAACCAACTGAGAACAAAACAAAACAAAACAAAAAAAAAAAAAAACAAAGCAGCAGTTCCTCAATGTAGACAGTAGGTATTTCCATGTATAAGCAATTCCCAAGTTACTTCCCTTTTTCAGAGGGGTGTGAAGCTGGGACTGGTGGTGTGACGTTTGTTGCTTTCAGACCCAAGCATTGAGATGGGGTAACAATTACTGCTGAGCTCGCTTGTTATGCTTTTTCTACTTTCTACTGTTTACGTGGTGTCTTAATCCTGAATTTACAATAATTCTGAAATTACAGAGATCATTTTATACTTATCTTGACCTTCTAAAAGCTACTTCTCTTAGAGCACTTCCTGAAATAGGATTCTTGCAGAAAGAACTTTGTTCCTATGTTCAGTTCCTGTAAGGTCTTTGAGGATCTGTGTGTGTATACACACAAAACCGAGCGCACATGGAGAGCTACCCCTGTGTCTGTGTGGGTACACACGAAATCAAGCACATGAACAACTGCCTCAACACCCCTTGTTCCATGTACAGAAGACAAGGCTGTATTCTTCAGGCAGCAGGTCAGACGTAAATCTGTGTTCAGTGCTTCCATGGTTGCAGTTTATTCTACGTAAACTGATATGTAACTGCATAAGATTTGTATTATGTTTTATCAGATTTTAGAAAATGGCAGCTTTAGCTGTGTCTTTTGGCCTTCAGCTTAGGCAAACGTTGGACTTTGCACTTTTTTAAAAAATGAAAAGTCATTCTATCAAAATCAGCCATGTGTACAAAGCCTTTCTGATCCGAATGTTTCTTGGTATTGCCAACACCTTTGTATCTTTGGGATTTGTGAGATCGGTGGTGTTTCACAATTATTTGTCTGACTGTGACCTATGAGCCGGTGTACTGTGTGTGTGATATGGAGATGACTTCAGAAATGTGCATCTTCTATGTTTGGTCCTTTTTTTATAGTGTGCAAGTGCCATTATGAATATTGAAAATTATGGTGGTGATGTTTTCAAACGTTGAAAAGGTGGAATCTTCAATTTTAATTTTTCTTCATGTGCCTCTATGACTGTTCAATTGTATATTCTTTGTCTCTTAAGAAATGTTTACCTTTTTAGCTATATAATACTACCAGTTTCTAATAAATGTTTGTTTCCTTATCTGGCTTGAGTGTGCTGATCTTTTTTCATGGCCTGGTAGACAGATGACATTTTGTTATTGCACTGTGTGCATACTGCTCTCTGTCAAAAATAAAATACTGTTAGATAAATTACCTTATAAGACGAGCCTGTCCTTCTTTATTGTTGGATATTTGAATATCTAGTCTGAGATGGAGATATTCATAGTTGATTGTCCTTCTGTCAGAGAAGTCTCATTGCTTAATGGAAGATCAAACCATGATCAATATTTTCTGCTCGTTCACTGGGCAGTATAACACCATGATTGCATCTGCATGACCACACTCCCAATAATCAGGATAAATATGTTTGCTTATGTTCTTGATGTTTATCTTCCTCTGATGTTAATCTTATTTCTTAGTGAAAGGATCAGTATCAAACCTTTCCAAGGTAATTGTCTTAATTAACTCTACATGTGTACCATGTTTATCCTCCTAAAAGCACAGCTCATGGAGTTTTTCACACTAATGCTTCCCATGTTAAACTGTAAACAAAGCCTTAGGGAGGCTTTTCTTGTCTCTGAATAATGCAAATACTGTTGTAACAAATAAGATTTAGAAGTTTCATTTTATGTAGTGGAAGAGCTACATGCTCTCTGTTCTATTCCTAAATGAAAAATTTGGTACTTGGTTCTGCCTGTCACGAGAATGCTTTTAGCAGTGAATGGAAATTCTCTGCTAAGGTTGGGCTGTCAGTGATCCGTCTCTCGCAGTAATCCAGCACTGGTATGTGCTCTCAGTAGCTGAGTTAGGTGGTCCTTCCCACCCTCACAGAAAATCCATCCTACAGTAACATGGGCATTTACAGTGTTACTTGTAAATTGACCTATTGGGAAACGGAACTCTGCAGTCTTCTAGATGACTGGTCCTGCTACAATGCTTTTTGATGTACAGGAGCTGTTGCATGGACAGTGTTACAATGTAAATTTGTTCTTGTCTTTTTTNTTTTTTTTTTTTTTTTTTTTTTTTTTTAAACAGTTCACATCTGCAGTGCACCTATTTCTATATGCACAGATCTGCAACTATTATTTCTAACTGCTTGCAACTACGTGCATCTTCTGTTGAAAGAGCAGCAAGAATGGGTAGGCTGCCTGTCTAGGACAGCACTTCTCTCCTTTGGAAAAAGATTTTAATCATCACCTGAAACTTGTGTTTTGGTCAAGCAAAACAGGGTGGTAATCAGCTATCTTGGCCATTTCTTCAAACTTGATCCATTAGTTCTCAGTATGTTTGGCTAAAGTGTTATCATAACTGCTGCTGAAACAATGCAGTTGTCCTTTCCGTAAAAGAACACGGGGTGCTGCATCACTGGTTGGGTGGGGCTGGGTGTGCAGCTCCTGACAGCCAAATTAGCCTTCAAGGCCAGGGTAGAGCTAACTTCTGTTCTCTGCTGTCTTGTTTCAAACATCAGAAAGAGCTGCATTTGTCTGCAGCAGAATGTGCTGGTATCTTTTCAGTCCCTTACAGTTTTTGAAGGTTAGAGAAGGCATGGCAAGAAGCGTTGCAGTGTGTAATGTTGCTATGCGTAGACTATAAAGTACAAAAGGATGTATTAACCTCAGCCTATTTGGCATGTAAGAAAGTGTGGTTTTGAAATGCTTCCTTCTGATGTTGGAGTGGTCTTGGGGATAGCTTTTAAAGCTTAAATTAAAACAAGATGCTAATGCAAACTATTCTGTGGAGAATGTAATTGGTGAGGACTGTGGCTATTCAGCACAGGGGTTTTAGTACATTGGCAGCCTTGCTTTGTGAATTATTTCTAGATTCAAAGAAGTTCTGGTGGCTGAAAACTGAAAAAATTACTTCGTATTTTATCAATATTTGTGCAATTCAGGATATACATTGTGTTCTGTCAGCAAATTAAATGCTGAGTACTGTACACATGAGCTCTTAGGCTGCTCTGTCAGATGGTGAACAATGGAATCTGTATGCGTAGTGTATGTATCTAAACGTACAGAGTGTGTGTACACGCGCATGGTAATACATCTTCTTATGTATAAAACTTCCTCTCTGCACAAAGTTTCTGCATCTCCTTTGTTGCAGTAGCTGGAGTAGTTTCCAAAGCAGCCCTTTAACTGAAAACTTTTAAAGCAATGAAGACATTGCAGACATTGCCTCTGCAAGCTGAAGTATGAGACTGAAGAGCAGTAGCCAGTAGGTTCTGTCAGTAAATACTGTCAGTAGCTGCCTAACTGAAATCCATGATTGTTTTGTCCCCTGTAGACTCATGTAAGGCAGAATATGCCTTTGAAATAGGTGGAGACAACCAATGGCAGATGAACTTCAGAATGGGTAGACCTGTCACTTACAGTGAGGTTTTTGCTGCCATATTTGACCATCGTTTAGCTCTTGCTAGAGCACTAGCATGGAAACGCTCGTTGTAAAGCAAATGCCGCGCGTTGTGTCATCGCGGTTAGTCTGTGTCACGCGTGAAGCAGCCGCCGTGGTGAGCCTGCTCAGCCCTTGCTGGGTGTGGGGGAAATGTGTGGGTTCGGATGGAATTCCAGCAGTGCCATCTACTGTCGTGATGTAATACTGCCTTGCAGGAGGCAGTGGCCCGTCTAGGTAAAACGTTGGAGTTAATTCCTTGGAGTTATCTTTGCAGCAAAGGAAAAACAGTTTCTAATAGCGCAGCACAAGCTGCTCTGAGCCATACTGTTGGTCATGACTGTGGCAGTGTGAGTTACCACAGTGTGTGGGCGCAGCACACTGGGGTGTGAATTACAGAAAGCAGGAGACCTCGTATCAATTGACATAGCTGTCTTTATTTTTAATGAAAACCATTTGAAATAGAAAATAGCTTGTTTTTTTTGTTTGTTTGTTTGTTTTTCCCCTCATAAAATGCTTTTTAAATGTCAAAATCTCTGTAAGATCTGCTGGTGTGTAGAAAGGTTCTTCACCAGCATATGACTAAAAACCAATTGCTTTAAGAGTACCTGATTACATTTGAAGAGGTTTTTAAAAAAAAAAAAAAAAAAAAGGCTATCCTATATTTCAATATTTCTGAATTATGCTGGGATCAGGCTGGATGAAGGGCTGCACTGAGAACCCTGTTACCACCTCACAACACTGAAGCACCATCTACTGAGTGCAGGTAGAAGTTGTTTTATGATTGCTTGCTAAATGTTACAGTTTTTCCCCAGGCCTCACGGTGCAGCCACTGATTTGCTTTGTGGATGCAGTTGCTCAGCCTGGAAGTGCATAGCAACACTGGACATAGTCCAGCTAGCCCTGGCGTGGCCCTGTTTGTTTCCACCTTTGGACTTTCTAAGAAATACACTTCTGTTTAGAGCCTAACCATGTGCTTGACTTCTTATCCACTGCTCCCACCCTGGTCTAATATTCTAAGTATATTTCATTGTAGGATTTAGATTTGTGCCTTTCCTGCTGCAGAACCAAATGTACATTCATCAGTATATTGGAGGATATTGAGCAAGCCAGTGATCATCACGAGTTTCACCTCCTCCTGGAGCAGGCTGCATCGTGGAGGCCAAATCCTGTATCTAAATAAACCCTGTCAGGTCCCCTGGGGCACTAGAATCACCTACATGATGCTCTGAGAGAAGTCTGGTGTGTACTGTTGGTGGCAGCTGGCCAATTTGCACAAGCCTGGTTTCTGTCTGCTTCATATTTTGTATTTATTTGTTTAGCACCTTGCTGTGCTGCCATGCTCAGCCCTTGGCTTACCTCTGTTATTCTCAATACCTTCCTTCACTTATTCTGTGCAGATAGGCATATGCCTGAGTGACCTCCAGTTGTCTCAACTGAAAGAAAAATGCTGCGGCGTTGGTGTCGCAAGGTGGCCACTCACCATCATTTTCTTGATTTGGAAGAGAATGAGATCTGCTTGGTGGCTACTGGCTCCCTGGAGAAGGCCCATCTCAAAATCATTTTGCTATGTTTCTTATTGTGTGTTTCCCCCCCCCCCAGGTAATAGTATGTAATCACTTGAATCTCCCCTCTTTGCACCTGGAGGAACAAGTGGTTACAGCAGCTGCTGTTCATCTTTCTCAGCTGCTGGGGTAATTCACAGCAGCTGTATTTTATCCTTTTTGGCCTCTTGGGAAGGAAACCCAGGGCAACCTTACAGCCTGGAGGTTTTCTTTCATTCCTCATCTCTTATGCTGGCCTCAGATAGGGAATTTCTGCTTTCTATGACTTCTGCTTCTGCCTGCTTCTCCGATCACCCCTGGGGGGGGTTCCGTTTTCTCTTACAGGCAGACAGCAGTCCCATGACAGCATGACCATACCGGAGTTACAGTCATCTCCATTGCCATCAGCAGAAGCCAAGGAGACTTGATTCAGTAACATTGCACCTGAATGCCTTACAGAGATTTTTCAGGACTGTCAGGCATGTTTTTAGGATTCAAGCCCTCCTCTGTCAGCTTTTGCAGGTGTGCTGTGCCTGTGAGCAGCCTGGTAGCAGCTGACTACTCTGCTTTCACTGCTGGCCTGATTGCCTGGACCGACTCCATCTGCTCACATAGAGTTCTGTCTCTTACACCCATATTTCTAAATTATGTTCATTGGTTTTGGCCACTGAATAGATTAGTTGGTTAAGTGTTATACGGGTGGATGGCATAGTGCCATTTAATTACGTATTTAGAAGCAAATACTCTTGAAAACTTAGTCATGTTATCAACTTACAGGGATACCTTTAACCAGGCTGATGTGGATAGCACAGCCTGTGCCTCTTCCAGCTGCTCCATCCGTTGCATCAGTACCTCTTTAACTGCAGAGTTGTGTTTGCACAGCTCTTGTTGGACACCTCCTAGGCTGACATATAGCAAAGGATTTTAAGGTCAGCACTTGTAGATCATCTTTTGTCACGTCTTCTGATAACTGCAGGCCTGACGGTTCCACCAGGTCATTGCAGTGTCTGTCTGTCATGGTGCTCCCAGTCTTCCTGTATAAAAATGCTAAGCAAGCAGAAAACCTTTCAGGTGGTTTGGGCCTGGCAGTAACTGACTGAACAAGAAGTCCAGAGGCTGGGCTGCCCCAGGGATGATTTAATAGGCCTTGGGTTGCAAATAGGATTTCTTGCAACTGTGGTGGTACAGGTTGCTGTCTCAATCCTGGCTGTACCTCTGAAGCCATCCTTCTGGAAATACACATGCAAGATGTTCTGCCTTTGTCCTGCAAGCACTAAAGCTAGTTGTTCCTGTTTTGTCAGTCGCAGCTGTGAAGGTTTCTATTGCTTGCAGTACACAAGGAAGAGCGGTGTTTTTTAAGTTCTTGCCCAAGTTTGTAGCTTCTTATTTCTCACTAGTTGGGCAGATTTTGCGAAGGGTTCACTAGGGAGGGGGGGAAGATGGAATTGCAGCTTCCAACCAGGCGATGAGGAAAGATCGCATTGTGATCATCCATCATCACAGTTAGCTCCTGTTGTGAGCAAGAAGTTGTTGCTCTGTATGCTTTAGGAAAAATCAGTCGGGTTGTGCTATCTGAGTAGAAAACTGTGTTCCCCAAAACTCCTTGCTTTGCCCACACCAAGCCTTCTGCCTCTGGGCTGGCAGTAATGGGTCCCCTGATTGTAACCCAGCCCCCTGAAGGGTCTGTGCTAATGAATGAGGGGCAGAGGCACATCTGATACTCCTGACTCATACATGTTTAATTTGTTTTTACCAGTCAGCCGGCATTTGGCAGAAGACCGGCTTCTGTGCAGCACAAGAAAATATGCTGGTACAGTGCTGCATTTCCCCACAGGGAATTAGAGCTAGAGCCAGAGCATTTCTAAAGCAGTCGCAGACACCACCATCCTCTTGAAGTTATTTTGACGTAGACATTAAGTATTGCTCACGAGTCCCATAAGGAGTATCTGGTTTTAGTTTATTGTTTCTCCAGACTTCTGTGTTTTCTGTAGCCTAGGGGAAAAGGTATAAAGAGGAAGATTTATTGGGTATTCTCATTTCTTCCTGCAGCCTCGCAGTTAACATCCATACTTTGCTGGACTGTAATGTGATGGCACTTATCACTTCCACAGTGTGACACTGATAGGATGCTGCAGCCAGATTTCCATCCCAGATTTGCTCCCGATCCTCCGCATATCTCTTCTCAATGTGCCAGAGTTTAGCTCTGGGGCTGCTGTCATGCCGCGCTGCTTCAGTTGTGCTGCTGTGCAAATTCTGTTCTGATAAAAAGAAATTAGGGCCTTGGCCTGCAATAGCTCTTGTTAAAGCAACACAAGCTGTATCTGCAGGGGTTTGCTGTTAGTTCAGTGTTAAAGGTAAGTACTGCGGTGTGCAAAACCCCTGATCTTAACCAGAACGCGGGTGGTGCGGGAGGCCTTGCTGCTCGCTGTGAACTGGCGGAACGCGGCCGTGCCGCTCGGGGCTGTTCCCGTGCTGCCCGCCAGGGGCCCCCCGGCCGCCCCTTGGTGCGGGGCTGCGGGCCGTGCGGGGCTGCGGGCCGTGCGCTGCGGGCGAGGCTGTGCCAGCTGCCCGCAGGCAGCGGCAGGTGAGGAAGGGCCTCGGGGAAGGGTTTAAAGCGACACAAGCGGCCTTCAGAGGGATGCTAATTGCGAACGGTCGGGTGAAGGTCCCTGAGCGGCTCAAGCCTGGCTCTGCCGCGGGCCGTGGCCGTCAATCCGTGAGCGCGCAGGGGCCGCAGCACCGCGGCTGGAGGTGGGCGAGGGGCGGGCGGGATCGAAGCGAGCGAGTGAAATCCGAGGCTGAAGGTCAGAAAAAATGTCCTGACAGTGCAGAAATCTCCCTACAGGATTCCCGCTGCTTGAGACAATATTTAAAAATAGAATAAATCAAATCTGTAGCAACACGTATCTCATACAGTCCTTGCTGCTGTAGGTCACTTAGGAGAGAAATAACCACGGATGGAGGCAAGGGGCTTTTGATTGTCTTTCAGCGGTCAGCTGAACTGCAGATTTCTGCAGGAGCATCTTGGTTCCGTTTCAATTTTCTTGAGGAGTTGAGTATAAAGGTTGACTGAGCTGTGCAGACTGGAGACTACAAGCACACAGGCCGATGGAAAATCACAAATCAGCGTCCTAACCTGATGTCTTATGTTCACAGCCAGTTGTGGTGACTTCTCGCGAAAAGCTTCCAGCGAATAATTTGATGCTTCACTGTTAGTTGTTAGTATTTAAAAAAATGTAAATTGCTTTTGAGTAATTCTTGATGTTCATCTTGTTGTATTTCCTATCATGCTGTAAGAAATAACTCACATGGCATGTAAGATACCAAATGGAAAAAACTCTGGAAATTTCCCAGATGCTATAAGTTGACTTTCATGTGGTTTGCTCCATGTTAGGGTACAACAGCTGGGGTTTGCCATGGAAGTGGTGTGGTAAGAAGCCAATGCTCTGGGCATCTCTAACCTCAGGAGCTGCAGCTCTGTGGAACTATCTAAAACTTGTAATTATAGACTTATTGTTTAACTTCCAAGAACATCTTATTAGTATGTGAAGTACAAGCACTCAAGGGATTTATAATGCAGCTGTTGGGTATGGCCCTCATGTAGAAAATGACCATAAAATGGAGAATGAAGAGTTAGAAAAACAAGTGAATGGGGAAAAAGGAGGTGAACTGCTGCTCGTTCTGACTTTCACGGTGAACTCCACAAAGAGAAGACCACTGTAATACCTCAGATCAACTCAGGAAAACAAATCTCCTTAGTTACCAACAATAGCTTATATGATTGCATTGAGATACTTTCTGACAGCTAATTTTCTCTTTTAGACTCCATATTTATTTGCTGTTGGAGCATCTGGGAGCTCAGGTGGTGGCAATCAACAGACTGATCCTATTAACAGCTTTCATAATTTGTCTGCATAAGGCTGAATCTTGTGTGCTAGATGCTGCAGGAAAATGGGTAAATTTTGAATTAAACCATTTTCACTGGGAGGACTGATTAACTTGTAAACAATGCTGCTAGTACCAGCGTGCGTAAGGAAGACATTAACTTTTCTGTAGTCTGTATTCGCAGTTAGATAACATGAGAGTTTGTCTTGCCTTTTCCATTCTTGTATGAGAGAAAATGCAGAACTGTGTGCACACCTGCAAATACTTTCAAAATGCTAAATAACAAAATACTGCTGTAGCTGTGTAGCTTTAGAGCTTCAGAGAAGCAGACCTGGGTAACCTGTGTGTTTGGAGATACACCCTAACTGCATCAGTATTTAGCGACTGTGTTACTGACCACAGAAACTACTAATGTATGCACACCCAGCACACTCCCACTACCAATACACATAGGACCTCCAAGTAATTCTGTACACAGGGGGCCGGCAGGAGCAAAAGCTTTGCATGGTAGCTCCATGAATAAAACCAGGATTACCATCTCCGCAGTAGATCTGGGATCATTCTGGTAGAGAGTTCTGAATAACAAAGGGCAGCAGACTGTTTTAGATGGTCATTCTGCTTTGCTACTACCTAAGACATTAAAATGTGAATAGAAACCCGTAATCTAGTGCTCAATACCTGAATTTAATATGAATTGCCTTTGAAATCGGATGGCAACACATAGATAATGGTGATCAATGCAATGCTGATAAAAATCTCTGCAACTGACTGGAATGACATCTCTGCTTGCATTGGTATAGCAGCCCTTAAGCTATGCAGCACCGGAGGTAAGGGGAAAAAGTCATGATGTAAGGAGAAGGAGTTACAGGAACTGTATCTGTGATGTTTGATGTTTTAAAAACAAAACCAAACACTTTCTTTCTCAGACCTAGTTTATTTCCAGCTCTAGGTTCAGATGAGCCACATGAAATTTGCTGTTTTTATTTGGGGTGTGATCTGGAATGCAGAATTTAATTACAGGTCTATAACTCAAGGTTGCTTGGTTAATTATTTAAAGTAACATTTTGTTTTCTTTAATGTTAAGATTGAAGAAATTTATCTACTCCTTGTTTATGTAGCAGTTGCTTTTAGCTCTATATTGAACACATGGGATTTGAGGACTATCAGTTGAAACCTCCCTGATGCCTTTGTCAATTTCTGCAGAATTCGGACTTTAGTAAAAATAATTTTTTCTAACCTGCAGGAAATGTTTAAAAAACGTGGCTAGTGTGCCATCTCTTTGTTCACTGTCTCTCCAGGCAGTTTTCCAGGTGAGCACTGTCATAAAGGGCCTGCACATGGGCTGGCTTTCCATCAAAGTCAGTGTTACTGCTGGTAATTGATGACAGGAATGTGCAGGGCACACTGGGCTGTGTAAATCACCTCCCTTAGCCAGGCAGTGATTGCGATGTGCGGAGCTGGTCCATCAGAACGAAATGATCCAGACATTGAAATCTTTCAGTAATTGTTTGTGGTGGATGATTTCTCTGATAGCAGTTGCCTGGAGGTGGATTTACAAGAAACATGTATGAATTACATTGCTATCTTCCTTCTTGAAAATGACCTTAACTATGAAGGTGAAGCAGAAGTGGGTTCCAGACTTGTTTCTTTGGTTGTTTGCCACATTCCTCCCTACGGCAGTGCAGAGTAGGTGAGTTTAAATGGCTGTCTCCGTGTCCTGATGAAGGCTCTACACATCTGACAAAAAGTTTTCTTGAAGAGAACTAAAATGCCACTAAATAATAACTCGTGAGAAAAACAAAATGTTGAACTGTTACACTACTTCCCATCTATCCCAAACCATGAAGTTGCCCAATGGTGTTTGCATTAAAGGACGACACTGAGTTACGTTGTTGTGCTGTATAGCAGACAGACATTTTTTCGGATGGAGAAGTTAGGTAACTTTTCCGAAGTCACAAGGGAAGTCAGTGACCACCAGGAATAGAAGCCACACATGCTGACAGCCAAGACTCTGTGAGCCACAAGACCATCCTTCCTCCTGCATGCAGAACAGAATCAGCAAGAAGAGGAAGGACTTGCTGTGGTTTCGGAGAGGCTGCTCTGGCCATTTGGACGTTACCAGCAGGACAGGGGCGCCCTTTGTTTACGTAGAGGGCTGGCTGCGTGGCTCTTGCTCTGAGGACTTTGTAACTTGGCTGCTCTCAGTTTGGGCCTCTTTTCCCAGGGGTGGCCAAACATTCCCCAAAAGGAGGAAGGGTCAAAGATGAATCTATGCTAGCACATCTTTGGAGAAAGGGTAATTGTTGATGGAGCTGGTGAGTTAAACCAACAAACAAAACCCAAAACACAATGGTTCCGTGTAATGCTGATCCATGCTAAGGTATCAAGTCCTTTGGATGCTCTTGGGCAGAGTTCCTGGGCAAAGAATGGCTAATAAGGCTAATGAGGAGAAAGGTTCCATGGTACCAGCTTCTAAATCTAGTTGAGGTATAAGCCATGGAAAGTGTCACTATGTTCAGCTATCTGTTTTATTAGTGATTGTCAAATACACTTATTTTTTCCATGGTTAACATCACTTCCCAGTTTTCATCAGTAATCTGTCATGCAGCTTCTCCTCTCCCCCCACTCTCCCTTCAGTCTGCACTGTTTGCAATTCTAGCAGCAACCAGCAGCATAAATAATAACGCCATGTAAGCAAGATGGGAAACAATGATCAGCGCTGAACAGGCGTGGTTCAAGAGACAGCCAGCTCTCTGCTAGCCCCAGTGGATGCAGCTGAAAAGTTTGGGGCAGGGAGGGAAAATGCAGGGAGCAGAGTTGCAGGACAAATCCTGTCCCCTAGCATGGAAGAGGTGCTATTGACTGGAGAGAAACTGCTTCCTCTGGTGATTTCTCCAGACCTGCGTGTACTGGACTGCAGAAGCAGCAAGATGGCATCTGTAGAGCTAGGTCTCAGCCAAAAGCTGGGTTTTGTCGATATTAAAAGTTGCCTAGTCCATATTTCTGTAAGTAATGGAAAAACAATAGCAAAACATCTTTCTCTAAAAGTAATTGTTTGTCCACCTACACCAATGTTGTTGACAGATAAAAGATTATTGTCCATTCTATACTGCGAGAAATAAACTATGTTTTTCTGCAATTATAGTTTAGCGTAAGTGTTTTATCCTACTTTATCTTAAATTATTAATGGAGAACTTATCTCTATTTTGCCATCTTGGAATGAGGTGGGAATGATAAAAGAAAGGAAGTGGTGTTTAGTCATCTGTTAATTAATATGACTGTGGTTTTCTTGTATACGCAACAGAAGGAAAACCATAATAAATTTCAAATTACTATATCACATGGTGACTGCAAAACTGACCGAAGGCCTCAGATGGACTGGAGGTCCCGTGGCTCTGGGTGTTGTGCAAACAGTAAATAACTATTGCTACCTCAGGGAACATACCACTGCTGACAGTCTTCTAGGCAGGACTCCCTGGGAGCGCAGGGAGGGCTCTTGACCTGGAGTAGTCATCTTGCAGTCGTGAAGGAAGCAGCACAAAGTGGGCTAAGTGCAAGTGAAAGCGAATACTGGAGAAACTGAAAGAGAAAAAGCATCTGTGGAATAAAAATGCTGGTAAGTATCAAAAAAAAAGTGCGGAGTGCAACTTGCTTCAGTGGAAATTTAGCTTATGTAAAAGCCTGGGTGTGGGAGGCCACGAAGCCTTTTCAGAAACAACTCCAGCACGTAGGTACACAGCTCCCCCAAGCTCCGCTGCGGCTTTATTTGAATGAGAGAGAACAGAGCCTCTGAAATACTTAAGCCCAGATTGGCAGAGTTTTAGACCCTTGAGTCTTGCTGAAATGAGTTCTTGGGCAGAATTCATTTCTCAGTTCTCTCAGCTCTCCAGGTTTTAACCCCGAGTTTTCAGTGTCTTACTACAGAACTTGGTTTATGCCTTTCTATAGCATTAAATTGCATTCATATTCACCTAACTTCCCCTCTGGTAGCTTCTCTTCCATTAGTGTTGCTCTGATTAGCTGCAAAAGACTCAGCAGATATACTTGAAATAGGTTGTTCCTAAGGGCCAGCAGCTCTGGCGTTTATCCTCTTACGGTACGGCACAGCTGGGAATGGCAATTTGCTCTTGTAACGGGTTGACCAAGGATCAGCTACAGTATTAAAAGATTAGTGCCCAGTTAATTTCCAGTGAGCCGTTCTGTAATAAACTCAGCATATTGATGGGGATGTTCAACATTTGAATATCTTTCTTGTTTGCAGAATATTTTATTTGAAATCTAGCAGAAAATAATCCAACTATTTTAAATTAATTTATACTATGCCATGAAGGAACACATGGGTTTTAAACTTACATTGTATATAACACTATATGTTTTTTGACATCTGGACAATAGATCTAATACTGCAAACAAGCTACTCTTAACTAGGAGGTTACAGTGCTGCCAACCAGAACAAATGAGAAGTATGTGGACTCAGTAATCAAACAGTCAACCATTTAATTTGTTTTCAAGGATTGTTAACATGATTCAGTCTTACTTATTAATGAACTCAGTGCTTACATAATTGAATACAGCTGGTACAACAGATTTTATGTTTATCTAGTGATGCTGCTGTAAACAGCCATCACTGCAGCACTGCAGAGCCACTTGGATCTCAGTTTTTCAAATGCTTAGCTGCTACATGATCAAACAGATTTTCTATGAACCTGTTTCCTGTGCCAGTAGAGGAAGAATGAACTTGGTGAGGATTTCCTGACTGAGCTATCAGTGCTATATTTCTCCCAGTTTTCAGTCTGCATTCTTCAAAATATCACATATCCTTAATGAAGCACAGTAATTAGGTTTAAGGTAGGTCACTTTATGGGACAGCAAACACAGCACTGCATTTCTTAGTCTTTAAATCATGAAGAGTATCAGCACCCTCATCCCTCATCGCCTTCTCCATTCTCCAGAGCTGTAGAAAAATAAATAGGACTTGCGTGGTGCTCATGCACCCTATAGCAAACATTCTTCGTAGGAGTTGGTAGGCAGGACCACTCCTTGGCTCACTTTGCGATTTGGCCTTTAAGGGGCCTTGCCTCAGAAAAAACCCCAAACCACAGCACACAAAATTCACCTTGTTGAGTGTCATGAGCTGAGCCTTAAGGCGCTGAGCCTTCCGAGCACCAGCTGACACCTTACCCATTGGCGGCTGCCGGCAGGCTGGGGTCAGAAGGCTTCTGCTGCTGCTGGGGGGATGCGGGCTGCGGCAGAAGCCTGGGGCTCTGCCATCGGCATGCTTTTGGCAGCCTGCATTGGTAGGTTCTTGGTGCTTGGGTGTCTTGAATCCTGCCTGGATATTTTTCCACTGCCTTAGATAAGACAACACTTGATGTTATTTTGGATTGTGCCCAGGGTAGATACCGTAACTCTTTTTCTCCTGTTTTTTTTTTTTTCTTTTGATGGTATTTTCTGATCGGTTCCAGTAAGGTGTTTAATGTTAACTTTTACATTTACGAGCAATGGTGTAAAAAGACTGAAGAAATGTCTTTACCCCAGAGTGAGACTATCTTTCTTTAGGCCATGAATAGGAACTGTGTTGGTTGTCTTCTAGCCTTGGGAGCTGTTATAATCTCAGTAAGAATTATGAGATGTGTGCATTATCTTTGCACTGTGTCGACAGCATCTCTGGGCCCAGGACATGGCAAAGGGAGATTCTACAGCCTTTCAGGGATGCCGCAGCAGCTGCCTGTGAACTGTGAGAAATTGTTCCAAAGAACAAAAAAAAAAAGAGAAAAGGTCTGCTCAAAATAATTTAAAGTTTGCTGGTTCTGCTCACTTGTGCTTTGTGGAACAACAGAGTATCTGAGCAAATCTAGAAGCTTCTGTAATTTTGAAGCGCTGGAAATTGTGCTGACAAGGACCTACATTTTTCATCCTTTAAAGAATAAGGTCTTTGGCTCATGTATGAGAAGAAGAGATACTGTTTGCAACGGAATGCACTTGCTTGCTCTTCTGCTGGTGGTTGAAAAATCTGTAACTGAAGGGTAGTTTTCCTTGTTTGCACGGCTGGCCTGTGACGGCTTTAGTCACTGTGTTCAGGTTTGCTCATGCCCCACTTTGCATCTAAAACATCTTGGCAAAGAGCATGAAGTGTTTTTCTTCTTCTTCCCCAGAGGGTCTGCAGAAGCTTCTGCATGAGCTCAGTCTGCCTGCCACCATATGTTTAAAAAATAAAAAGCAATTACCCCTGTTGTCAGGCAGCCAGTGAGTAATGTGCATCCTCGCCTTGGAGAGGGCTCCCAGCCCCTGCTGTGCTTCTTGTGTGGGGAAGCTAGTCTCAAAATACTGCAAAATAAAATCCGGGATGGTGCCATCAGCCTGTGATTGGCTTTGGAGGCTGAGAAAGCAGGAAATTTAATGGACTAAGCTCTAAAGTCAATAAAAGTCTGTGTTTTGCCCTTGCTAGTCTTGGCTTGAGATAAAAGTAATGTGGGTGATGTATTTGATTGTAGGAATCCTACACAGTGGAAAGTACATTAACATTTCAGATTTATAGTATTTCTAGCCCAACATCATGTGTCCAAAAATAGTCAGTAGTTTCAGCAGTGACAATGAAACCCATATAAAAAGTGATTATTCAACAACATATCTGTGGGGCAGGATATTTGTACTCTTGCAAGTAAGTAGTTGGCTTTTGTCTGTACCCTTGGTTTTCTGTCCTTTCCAGTGTTGTATGCAGATTGTACATGTACTTATAATGTGCATTGGTATTGGCAGACAGAAATCTTTAGCTAATATTAGAGCCTATTCAGTACAATTCAAGATGAGATATTTCACAATGGATATATTTTTAATATGAAAAATATATTTTTTTCATTCTATTTTTAGATAGGGAAAAAAAGAACATTGTTCCCTAGGTAAATAGACCAGTCTACAGTCAGTGTTCAGTTAGGTAAAAACTGAGTTCAAATAATTAATGTTTGGTCACATTATAAGTATCTGAAACCAGAGCCTGATAATCAGAAGACTTAAAAGGTCAAGCATCCTTAACGATAGCCACAACTCTAAGCTTTATGCTGAAGCATGACATTCAACTTCTCATTTCCTGTGCCAAGATGTAGCTGTTGGAGTGTATGTAAATTTTACAATAATAACTTAACGTACCTAATTGTTAATTACATGTTGTTGCCCTGCTGCACTGGTGTGTGAGGTTTTGAAGCTGAAAATTCACAACACTTCAGAATCTTTCGGGGGCTCAGTAGGCTCCTCTCATACCCTAATTAATCACAGCAGCTGCACCTCTCCTGACAGCAGTGCTGCTGAGGCGGTGGTTTCACGGAGTTTCTCCCTCGGCTCCCCGGGAGAATACCTGGGAGTCCAAGGCAGCCGTCCCCAAAGGGCCTGGCACATTGCAACGTGAGAAGTGAGACTTCTCTCAGAGGTACAAACCTGTACCTCTGAGGATCACGCTGTACTTCCAAGCTCTGTACTCTAGAAGTGAGAGCAGAATAACTGCTTCCTTCCTCACAACTGGGTGAGGCGAGTGCAGCAGAGATGGGGGCTTTCCTCCCTCAGTCACCCATCTGCCTGAGAGGCTGCTGCTTCGGTCTGCAGGAGCCTGGGGTCTCTCAGGCTGTCTTTGGCTCTCGGTAAGTTCTGTGGGTGGCAGAAGGCTTTCACAGCATTGGGCCTAAGGTCTTAACGCATCACTCAAAAGAAAAAAAGGGCTTTGCAGACTCTTGGAGCTAACTGGAATCCTTCTCTTTCCTCAGCTTTTTCCACTTCTGTGTTTCTCTGTCCCACAAGTCTTATTTTCATCTTTATTTTGCACAACAGAATTGTGAGATGATAGAAGTTAAAAATTTTGGCCAGAACTAGAATGGTTGTGAGAAAAATTACTAAAATAGATGCCTATAGACATTACCTTTGTTTCCTCCTAAAATCATTGTGATTTTACCAACCACCCTCTGCCACCACTAAAGTAGTGAAGAAAGACCCAAAACAAAGTCTGCCAATTCATGTAGAGAAGTGAAAAAAGAGTTGGGAGAATGTGGCATTCTGCACCTGGGATCATACAAACACCAAGATAGATGGTGCATATTGTTATACACATGAATTGCAAAATATTTGCAAGTATAAACAAGATAATTGCAATTGAAACGGGAAATCTTTTCTTATATGCAACAGGTGATACAGGTCCAGAGGCGTAAGCTACTGATGGCTTTGAGAGGCTGCACCTGGCTTCCTCAGCAGAGCTATGTGGACAGCTGCTTTGAGGAAGCATCTTATGAAGTTATTTTAGTTGCTATCTCAGCTTTCCAGGCTATGTCTTCACCACCCATCTCTGCTAGAGCTGCAGTAGGGCAGAGGTGTGTGCTGTTCCAGGGCAGATAGCTGTCACAAGCCTCAGACTGCCCGCCTGTACCTCGCCTCCATTTGTATCAGGATAGCTATCCGAATGTGAAAACTGTCTTCTCATAAAGGTGCATCATAACTCTTTGGATTTCATGCTTTTGCATAGATGTTAAAAAGCTCCAAGGAAGTGCTTTGCAAAGTATTGGTATGCAATGTATGCACGCTGTGCTCGTTTGCTGTAGCGGCATGCTGCCAAGCTCACAGGCGCAGAGCGGGTTGTAGGAGTGGAGATCGCCACCAACTCAAAACCAAAACACTTTGCACATTGGCGTAAATGACTGAAAGCAGCGGTTTTCAGAACATGGTCGTGAGTTATTAATAGAGCTGTGGTTTTGTTAGGTTCACAGTAGTGCCCCTGTGCATTTTTTCAGTGGACCAGTGGAAATGAATTCAACTTACTCCTTTTTATTTTCTCGTAGCTGTGTTAAATTTTCACTAGCTTGCACATATCTCAGGCTGAATCCTAGGTTCTGCTTTGATACAGCTGCTCGAAATGTCTGCTTCTATCTGCATCATTAGCTTAGTGGTAGTTAATAATGCTTACAAGTGACTCTGCAGAACACTGTTTTCAAAGCACTTAGCATGTATTAACTAATTAATCCTCACACGCCTGTGAGTTGGAAGGTAAATAAATGCTATCATTCCCTTTTTAGCAAGCAGGGAACCAAATAGGAAGATTAAGTGATTTGCAAGGACTTAGTGGCAGAGCTGGCAAGAGAAGTCCTGTGCTTCAGTGGTTATGCTCGGCCTCCCAGCTGCACTGACTGAGTGTGAATTAAAGCCCTCGCAGTTACCCTCTGCAGCCTTTCCAATTACTTCAGCAGCTTTTCAGAAACAAAGTTCACAATGTCAGTGCTATCATCCTGAACGCAGTCTGCTGCAGTGCTGCAGGCCTTCCATGTCCCATCACACACACCGTATGGACACCATCAGGAGGAGGCTGTCACTCCCTTGTGCTTCCCCCAGTAAATCCCTGCCGGGCCTGTGTTTACAATGGCAGCGTTAGAAGGAAAACCCTGAGCCTTCCGCCAGGTCTGATGCATGTACCTGGCCATCTCTTTTACAGAACACTATGAAGTATTGATGTTGCTATGTTGCCAAATCAAAGCTGGAGTACCCAAAAGTGGTAAGTCTTATTCTGGAGGCAGTTCTGCCACTCTTCCAGACTGTACCCAGGGACACTCTGTTGGGGTAATCCTCCTTGTTGACAGTCAATATAAAAGGGGTACACTGAATAAGGAAATTTGGCTTTGGTGACCTTCATACCTTTCAGTATGACATCATTTTACCTAAGGTTTGGTCACATATTTGAGGCTCCTTCACAGCTGAGAGAATTAGTACTTTTGTTCTGCTGAGATTCCAGGACTGAAGGCAAAGAGATCTGCCTTTTATTCCCCGTGGCCTCACTTCTTACTGGCTTGCAGTTCATGCTGAAGTGTTAATAGCTGCCATGATGCAGGAGAACATCAGGCTGAGGGATGAGGAGGTGCAGCATGTACAGGATTCTCATTTCCTCCAGTGTCATCTTATCCTGGTCACCTGCCAGCCTGCCTTCAGCTGAATTGCTCATGCTTCACATCTTGACTATGTGAGAGCTATGGGTCAGAGCTGTAGGGGTGTTTTCCCTATTTCACACTTGTTAATTGCCCACTAGAGCTAGGTGCTTTGCCAGAAAAGAGGCTACTGAGATTGGAACTGTAAAGGATTTTAGCCCAAATTTAGCAAAATCTTTCAGCCAGAGACACTGTGGAGTTACAACACTTGGGTTTTAGTGTTTTCTGAGTGGAACATTTAATTTAAAAAAACACTGCAAGTTCAGATGAAAACAACTGAATATTATTTGTCAAAATCATGTTTTTGTTTTGAAAGTGACCTACACTGAAAAGCAATGAAGTGTTTTTATATATTCCAAAACTTAACTTTTGAACATTTTTACTTCTCGGTGACACTTAGGATTATTTTTCTCTGTCCTTCGGACAATAAGAACTTCACAATGAATGAAAGCACTTTGGATCTCTATGTCAATCCCAGCTCTTGGGTAGTTCATCCACTAACCCCAAAGCTTTGTTTTGTTCATCTTGGCTTTTAGTCCAGTTCTGACTTCACTTTTCATATCCGTATATGTGTGGTCATTCCCAGGTTTTTCCCCTAATGGTTTATTCAGTAATGTGGAAATTGCACCAGTGTTTCTCTGTGCAACCAAGAGGAGTTTAGGAGGATGTTTGCCTCCAGCTGTTTGGACTGTAGTATGCGTTTTCAAATTACTCTTCAGATCAGCATTCCCATAACTCCTGCTGACATCCTGATAGAACGTGGTCTGTCCTGCTAGAAACACAAGGACATGGTATAGAGAAAATATAGTGGCTTTTAAAGAAACGTTATCCTGCTTTTCTGATTCCAATACATATTCAGTATTCTCTACTTTACATTTCTCTCTGCTCTGTTAAGCCAGTGTCAACTCACAATGGAAGCAGGTTTTATGCTGCTTTATATGAGTCTGCACAGTTGCACTTATAAATTAGACCACTTTTCATGGAAGTGGGTGCTGTCAGAAATTCTAGGTTGAATGGATTGTTTTATTATCAGCTTAATAAAACACTTACTGTAACTAATATTTTTTCTGTGGATGTTCAGAGGAGCGAAGTGATCCCAGTTATCTTTCCTAGCAAGCTGTTCCTTCCCTTTAGCGAAGTAGAACAAGTACTTGGCAGGGCAGCCGCTAGGTGCCTGGGGGATGCCAGGTCAGAGACTGGTGCTGCAGAGGTGTGAGCTGTTGCAGTAGTGCCTGAGGCGAGGCAAGGCAAAAAATGGATTTAAAGCAATTTTCATGCACAGGCTTTTGTTCTGCAGATTTCTGGGTGTGAGAAGGAGAGGCACAAAATACACAGGGGAGGGAAATGAGCCTTATGACAGGTGATATTTAATGGTCCTTTCCAACCCGGACAATTCTATGATTCTATGATATTGCACTCTGGGACAAAGATTTTCTTTTTGTTTTGCATCCTTCTGTCTTGCATTATAGTAACATACCCCTTTGGCTGCCTAAGTACAAACCTGAGTAATTCATAATAACAGCAGTTTTAGCAAGTGTACAATTTGTAGTCAGCGTGACCCAGTGAGTCTTGCATCCTGTTTGCCACTGCTAGGTGGCAAGACTGTGGTTAAATTTGCAATTGGAAATTTTCATGTCACTACCTGGTGCAGAGCTTCCTCAGTGTTTTCCACTTTCTCTGCTTTGATCCGCAACTACCTCCGTAACAGGGAATGTGTAAAGATGCCTTCAACATATTTTTGTCTCCAGCTGTAGCATCTGGAAATGTGAGCATGACGAATGATGCCTTGTTTTCCTCACGCTAGCAATGGCTGAGGCTGTGGCAATCTTTTTTTCACTCTGTCCAAAATCAACTGCCTCTTCCACTGCAGGCAGATGCTATTCAGCAAATTACCCACAGCCAGTTCTCCAGCTTTACCCAGTTACTGGTATGTTTTGAACAAACAGATGAGGGGAAGTATGAGACACCATGTTAAAATACTTCCTGCCTAGTCCCTCAAAGAAAGGTCCCTGTGCAAATGCTTGACATAGAGATCATATTCGACCTTTGATCATCTGTCATTTTGTTGTAAGTAAGCATGCCATCATTTGCCACCGTTTAAAATAGACCCAAAGGAAGTGAGGGCTTAATCTTAACCTCAAACACATTGAGCCCTGTATTTCCTATCCAGCTATCTAGCGTGCTATCTGGTTTCCTACACCTCAGGCCTGCTAAGTTTAGTTCCTCCAAGCCAGCTGCTAAGAAGGAAGGGAAGCAGTGTTTGCCCTGGATAAAGCATTTGCTATCCACAGCCATCCCTGCTCCTTGCCAGCCTTTACATGTGGGCCTCCCGAGCAGCAGGCAGAAATATACTTTTAAGGTTTCTCATTTGCAAAAATATGTATTTTGAATTATTGTCCCTCTTTCTCTCCATTTATCCCATGGGTTATACGTTTACACTTTTGATATCATGTTTTCTTGGTCTTCTCTAGAAAGAACAGTATTAGTTACATGCTTAGGCATAATCATTTAACAGTTACAAATGCCATGTGGTTAAACCATTGCTAAATCCAGCACTGGAGTGCTATGCATTAATTAGTGTTATATCAAACCCAGCACGGTCACTCAGGTCTTCTTTCATCTTAGGAAGTAAATGAATGAGTAAGAATATATAATGTACCATACTGGAATTGGATTGCTTCACCAGAAATGCTATTTGTCATAGAAGGGAGCTGCATAAAATAGCTGTGATAAAACTGACCTATTTTCCCTTTCTATCGGTGTGTTTCCTTGTCCATTTAGTTCAGGCAGAAGGGTTTCTGTCACAGAGGAACTGCTGGTTCCTTTTTAAGAGGTATTCTCTCAGGCCCTGCTATGAAAGCCAGACATATTTCAATAGAGTGTCTTGTGGGGAGTTTCGGTATTTGTTAACTCAATGGCTTTTCTTCCGCTTAATTTTCCGTAGAATTATGGCACATTTTTCATAATTGTACCCACTTGATTAATGGTTCATATCTGGCAGTGTCATGCCAAAGCGTATGGTTTGTTCAGCTTGCACAAGCTGGAGCTATCCTTTTGGGACAGATTCAGAGAGTCTGGGCTCCTACAGCACAGTGATCTGTTTTATCCAAAAACAACAGGGATATTCCTGATAGATTTTTTTTTTTTNNNNTTTTTTTAAGTTATTTACAAAGCAAGACCCTTAGTAACAATATCTCAGTGAAGCTTACAGAACTGGGAAAATTCCCTTTGTCCTATCTGGTTCTATTAAACATTGGTTAAGCTCCTATTTTGCATTGTAGTAACAAGTATCCAGCATTTCAGACCATGGAAAGAAAAAATCCTTCTGAAGGAAAGGCTTTACAACACTGTCAGGAGCAGACAATACACAGGAGCCCTTGGACAGGTGCAGCTCAGTGCAGAGATGTACATCTGCCCCTGTGAACAATTCTTTCCCAGCTGGACACTGAACGACTTGTTATGGAATTTGTATGGAAGCACTCTTTCTTTTCCTAGAACTGCAGACAGCTTTATCTGAGTTATTCTGATGTTTCCATAACATTATATCCTTCCACCTCTGCTCAGCCCTTACTCCAGCTGGCAGCACTCATAAATTCAGTTTTGAATTTGGCATCAGGAACCATTTCTCTGAGCAGCAGGATGAATAAAAATATGTTCCGATGAAATAATCCAGTCTAACCTAAAATACAATAGACTTCTGTAGAGCACTGGTGTATAACAAGAAGGAAGTGTTAACTTCGTCAAACTTAAAACACAGTAGGAAATGCTCTTCTGCAATTTTATTTTAACATCTGGATATATCTCATTTTTCATCCATCCCTTTCATATAACAAGATATTTCTCCTCTGATTTTACTAATTTTAAAATGGTATAATTCATAACCTCTAACATTGCCTTTTTTGGTTAGAAGTAAATTGGGTCTGATGTCTGCTTGCTTTTGTAAAGAGCAGCAGTTAAATGCATGAGGAAGAACGCAAAAGAATCTGTTAGTTTTATGGTAACTCAGATGTAAATTTTAGTGCGGAGCACTGTCATACAGATAAGGAGAAAAAATGCCCAGGATGGAGCTGTAAAGTAAACATAAAAAAAATTGTCTGAAGCATGTAATTGAATTCACTTTAATCCAGTCATGCAGACACATGAGCCTGATGGTACTGCTCAGAATGCTCAGTATTAGCCCGCTCAGAAATGGCAAAAAACCGAAGATGAAAGTCTCTGGACACTAATGGCTGCAGAAAATGACTGTAACAAATCTTTTGTCCATTGGGACTGGTTAATGCAAAATTCAGAGCTGAAGATCCTTCTGAGCCACAGGAGGCTTCTGTAGTGAGGAAGCTTTGAATACACTGAATAATCCTGACAAACAGTTGCCAAATGCAGTGATAACAATTAGGGAGCGGGGAGCATGATTTTCTGTTCATTCTCACAAGTGCTGGGATTCAAAACCTGCCACCCTTCCTTCAATGGGTATGCACCTAAGTCAACTTATTGATTTTGATGCAAAGTCCAGTAGTACTTAGCCTGGTTAAAGATAGCTAAGTAGCTAGAGTAAGGAGCTTTAATGAATTTTTTGCTCTAGGCCCAGCTGTGATGGTAACAGCATCTCAGTCATGTTTCCTGGTTAAGAAAGATTCTGAGAACCTTTTATTATCCTTGTGTAGGTTTGCAATAACACCTTTGTTCTTTTGTTTTCAGTTGCTAACCTTAACGCTTTCTCTGTATTTCTCTTAATAGATTCAGGAATAGACACCTCTATTCTCCAGGGGAAAAAAAAAAAAAAAAAAAAAAAAAA
>VXAV01007126.1:19113-47433 GCA_013399715.1 Alectura lathami | reverse complement strand
CGCTGGGGGAAGCTCTGGGCTGGCCGGGGGCCGCCCCGCAGCACGGCGGCAGGCTGAGGAAGAGCCGGGCAGGAGGAGCGCGCTGGCGCGGGCGGAGGCTCCGGCTCCGCAAGTTTCTGTGGGCGTGGGTGGACGGGGACAGGCCAAAACCAGGCTGAAGTTACCTCACACGGAAGAGATTTACTTGTAGTATTTTCACCTCCTTCCCCTGCTCTCTCACCTGGTGCTGCCTTTGAAAGCAAGGGCAGTAAGAAGAACCTTCTCCTTTCAGGCGCCCCGTGCCCCTCGCCACCCCACAGCTCGCCTGGGGCCTGCCGCCACCCCGCACCCCTGGGGCAGCCCCGCAGCAGGTCAGAGGGGTGCTCAGCCTTGTGCTAGCTACACCGCTGCCCTCAGAAACAAACTGATGGGGCTAGGCTTTGTCCTCCTCAAAAGGGTTTCTAATTCACACCCTCTTTCTTCCCCATAATTTCAGTTTGGGACGGGGGGTGGGGAGGAACAGAAAAAAAATCACCAAAAAAAAAAAACCATATATGCAAGTTATCCCCAGAGTGACAGCACCCACCTAACTGAAAATAATAGTTCACTAGATTTGTAAATTCTGTAAATAAAGACCTCTGCAAAGGCAAGGAATGACACTAAACTTTTTTTTTTTTTTTTTTTTTTTTTTTTTTTTTTGCATTATTCAAGCGTTCAACAATGAGTTTATTATTCCCAGATAATTCATTTTGAAAAACAGTATTTAGAAGAAGTTGTCACAAGTCCTCTTCTCTTATTTTCTCAAATACACAGTCCTCTTCCTTTGGCCTAAGCCAAAATCTTTTCCTTGGTATAGAACGGGAATGAACTACCTGCAGCAAAACAAACGAACAGAAGAATATACGCATTGCAATAACCAGAGAGAAATATGGCCATCAGCTAGGAAGCTGCCGTGATATTATTTGGGTGCACAGGATGACCTCTATGTTGGCATTCTGAAGTGGACAGAATTTTTCTGCTTGCATAGGACATCAGGATGTTTCTTTCTGCTCTTCAGGTTCATTGCGATGTACTAAAGCCATCACTGAAATAAATTTCAGTCAAAACACATTTCCTAACAGGTACCACCGTGTCCTGTCTGAAGCTTCCCGCAACCGCACATTGGGCGCATCTGCAATACACTGTTGTTCTGGGAGAATTTACAGCACAGCCTTTTCTTCTGCCTCTTGCAGCACGTTATACTGATGTACATGCAAAACAAATGTCCTGAAGCACCCTGCTAAGAAGTGTCCATCACAAAGCTGCAGTAAGTTCAGAGAACCTATGCCAAATTTGGTTTGTTTCCTAATGCCTCAAAGTTAGTTATTTCATAGCTCTCTTTTTCAAGACTTCCAAAAGATGCAGCAGCAAAATTTCCTAGATGCTGACATTCCACAGCACGTCTTGACTACCTGCAAGATCTGCCTATTGCATAGTGGAATCATTTTTATCTCCATTTAGCAGAATGTTCTTGGTTTTCCTACTAAATCCTACAGCTGCACTAGATTATCTATTTGAACAAGCATTTCCAGGCTGTTACACTGATCTAGTAGCAACAGTATACTGCTACAGGATCACAGACAAAACAAAAGTTAAATTTTTCTTCTCATGAGTCAGCAGAAAATATTTGGCATGTTTTCACAGCCTTTGGACAGCATTCAGTTAACCTTTCAGCCAGCTCAGAGGAAAGATTAATAAGACCCTTGAGGATACTAATGGGAAAAAAATCACAAAGACCCTGCTGAAATGATTTTTTCCAAGTGAGAATGTGCAAAGAAACAATACATTTTTCAAGTACATTGCAGAGACAGAGAGGAATCGGAAAGAGAAACCTTTAGGACCTTAATATTGTGATCGCAGAGTTTAGAACCAGGCATGGTTTAAGATTTTGTATTAACTGTCTGATAACACATTTTTGTGCATGAAGACCCCAACCAGTTTTCACCTGCTGTATCAGGTGGAGTATAGCCCGCCATAGTCACTGTTGAGCACAACACCATACCTTGCCTTGCTTTAGTAAACAACTGCCTTCTGATTACCAGCTGTATTTTTCTTAGTTCACCGAGTTTCGTATCAGGAGCCAGACACTGCACTGGCAAGACAAAGCTGATTAGCTCGGTGGGTTTGTGTTGCCCTTGCCAAGGCTGTTCTCATCACAAAAACTCAGCGGGAGCATTCGCAGTCCGTCTTGCTCCAAAAGCTAATGGGCAAGGAGGCATTCTGAAGTATGGCCAGGTCAGAACGATTGCTTCAAACCTCGAGTGCCACGCAGCTTAGTCCTTGCAGCAACTGAAGTTGCACCACAGCGAGGCCACTGAAGCACATCCTTCTGCCTTCCGCAGAGGTGCAGTAAGGCTGCTTGCAGAGTGTTGTCTCCCTTATTGCCATTTGCAAGCTGCTTGTGCATACTGGAGGCCGCAGCTAGCCTAGAATATGATCTCCAGCAGTGACTACAGAGCGCTGCCAAGAAAAGGGCAAGAAAACTCACCACACGAGTTAGCTGATTTGGTTATGGGAGGGTTGTTAGCAATCAGCTTCGTGCTGTTCAGTGTACTTCTCCTAAATATATATCAGCATGTACTTTTTACTGAATGCGGATTAAATTTTATTTAATTTTTTAGAATTATTTCCTCCTTAGCCAATTACATGCTGTAAGAGAGGTATTTATTTTCATTTGTTTTACGTTATTCCCTTTCCATTTATTTATTATCTAGTAACAAATGAATTAGAAAAATCAACTTTTTTTAGCCATTTAGCTATTCAGGAACTATTAGCTATACATGTTGAGTACAGTCAGTGCAACTTGGAATTACATCTTTTACAAGATAGGAATGTACACCTATAGATGTGTCACACAACAAATTTTGCAAACAGATACAGCTCCCAGATTAATGGGAAAAATGAAAGCATGGACAATCCTAGTGCTGAATCCAAGCACAAGTCTGTAAACTGCAACAGCTGCACGTGGGTACACATGCGTCATCTGCCCATGTATTGTGTCTTTCCGTAAGCTCCAAGCGTCTCATTCAGAAACATTTGCAAAAAGCCAGTAAAAATGAGACAAGATGTCACTGAACTGAAACTAAAATAAAATTTGTATTCAGATGTTTCTTGCCCTCCTCTTCCTTCAAAAATCAAATTTAGCTCCTTTCCTACCCAAAGGCATTGCCATTAAATTCATTGGGAGTCACCCCGTCCATGAAAACCAGATAAATACCCCTAGCAAGCAAGACTAACGCATTTTGGAGACCATTTCTTACTAACCTGTTTCTGCTGGATGCTGGATTTCTTACTGTTTTTCATGGATTCAGGCATCCCAGTCTCCTAAACAGATCCAAAAGTTTAGCTTACAGTAAGCTTAAACGCTTCCCAAGTACTCAAAAATATGCTGAGCAAGTCAGCATTCAGTTAAGCCCAGTAGAAACAGTGTAGGAAGTGAACTGGCATATTTACCTTTTCCCTGTAATTCTGTGCATAACCAAAGCTACCCAAGCACCATCATCAACAACTGATCATTTACATAAGGAATGTTCGTCTTCGTGATTAAAAATTTACTGAACTCCCCTTACAATAAACTTAGAAGCACAGAAGATCAAAACTTTTCCAAAAGTGATTGTTCTTTTCTTCTGCTTTCCATACAGTTTAAAGCTATGAAATAACATGATGTTCATTGCCTCATTGCTCACTCCTCAGCATGGTTCCAGGAGATCACACAGTTCTTTCCTTTTTTTTTTTCCCTCATGTTTTCAGAGAGCAAAAATTCAAAGTCTTTAGACATCACAAGGTTAAAGAAAGGCATTGTTAATGCTAGAGATTAAACAAATAACAAGTATCTAAACATATTTTCACCCTTAAGGCCTACACAAAAGCCAGCAGAAATATTTTAGCGACAAATTAGACTTCTAATTTATTAATACTCCAATTTAAAACCAAAAAGTATCTCTTCATGAAGGCCAGATCTTAAACGGGTTTAACACTGCAGCAGATGGAGCAAGCAAGTGAAGTGGTGAAAGTGAAATCCAGATACAGAGACAACAGGGTAAAGCAGAAGATATAAAATTATGCCATAGATGTCCGTACTATATGCAGCAAGATAGAAAGTCAAAGAACGCAAAACTTAAAGCTGCAGTGCCAAACCTTCTTTAACACCCAGAACTAATACTAATTTCAGTCAAACAGAGCCAGTACATACAGTCAGGTAATTCTGTACTGAAACGCGTGAACACACAGCAACTGTTTCCTCAGCGGGACTTCACTCAGCACATTTGGAAGAATTACAGGAGTAGCAGTTTTGTTTCCTTTAAATACAAATTCAGGCACCTACGTACACATGTGCTCACCATTCCTGGGCCTTCTTTGGTTGCCTTCATCATCTGTTCTGATATCATTTTCTTCAAGCAGCTACTGAGCAGAAAGGCCTGAAGAGGATAAACAGGAGAACATTCCAATTTGTTCTACCAAAAGATGCCCTTGACTTCCATCCCTCTTCCACCAGGACTTATCATCCTGAGCTATTAAACAAGTGTTTTTCCTAATTCAGTTAGTTTTTCCTCTGTGCTCAACATCCTTAGAGAGCACCATGCTAGCTGCAGTTGGTTCAAGGCCAGCCTCAGCACAACGAACCTTCAAGGCACTGCTCAGAGTGGAGGTTTTATGACTGGCTTTGTGAAGCAGGAACCTCTCCAGCTGCTTGTGGTTCTACCTTAAAGACTGCCAAAGTCTAAGTGAGTTTAATCAAACGCAGCTCCTTCAGCATCAAGAACACTTCAACGGACGAAGCAAGCTGGACTTCACAGGCACTCAGCACTGCTTAGAGATCAAAGCCCTGGTGTTACATCAGATGGCTGCAACTGTTTGTAGGCTAGCTCAGAGTCACATCTCACACAGCTCATAGGAACCGGGCTGTACGTGCCCCTCCCACATAATATTAGGAAGGAATGGCACTCTATAAAATCCTATTTAAGGATTAATTACATGTGAAGAAAACACTATGATGTCACATGCTCACATCCTGTGTGAATTATTATTAACCCTCCATTATTGTTATGAACCCTCTTAACTACAACCTGTGTTAACACGGGATCTTTGAACAACAGGATTTATTGTGGAAGATGAGAGGCTTTGACCTTGTGTGTGCCTGACCAGCTAATGATTCTGGATGCTTACTGAGTCCAGTAAGTACATGGCACATCCACGCTCCATGCCAGGCTTGCTGCTGAGTTCTAGGCATTTTTCTTGCCGTGGAAAATAAATATATATATATCTTCCCCCGTATACTAGAATCTTAAGTGCTTTTCCCCAGATAACTCTGTCCCTAGGCTAACCTGCTTGAAGGCATAGCTGCTGCACTTGGGTAGGGATGGGCTAATCATGTCTGAACATCCCCTGTGGCTGTAGAATTACATTTTACTCCAATCCTTCCCTAAAAGGATGGAGAACTAACCTGTTTTGTGTACAAATTTATCCACTCCCATGTGCCTGAGTCATTGTACTCAAATCTGAACTCCAGAGTGTCATCTTCACCATCCTTTATAGCACCCTGAAAAAACATTGAACAGAAGAAACAGCATAGAGGTGTTCAGCTACATCAGAACTAGTCCATAAGGTTCTTTTTATACAGAATATGAATGAAACAGCTGAAGATCTGTATCAGAACAATTCTTTTGTTGGGGGGAAGTAAATGGAAGCAAGGAAGAGGAAGATTTTGCACGTGTAAAGTTGGTCAGAACGGTTCTTTTGCTGCCACAAAATGCTCTGCCAGCTCCCACTTCAATGGGAATGGAGAGGAATAGAAGTATGATATGGAATGCCAGGGAGGGAAGATGACAGAGGAAGGCTGGATTTTTATTTTTATTTATTTTACTGCTATAAATGTTGCCAAGGAAGTTTATTCCAGGGTAGATTTGGAGTGGAATACGGGCAGATGGGAGTGGTTTAAAACATAATTCCCCTCCCAGACCCACCATTGCCTGACAGCCTTTGTACCTGAATACAATTTTCTGCATGAAAACTAACTCAGTGAAGTACTTACCAGAAAAGCAACCTGCCAGCTTCTCAACCTGTTGATTTTAAAGCTGACCTCTTTGGTTTGGTTAGTAGGCAGTGTGATGCAGCAGTTAATCTCGTCGTTGCCGACACAGACGTCGGCTGAGCAGCCTCCTTCTGGGTAGTCACAGACACAAGGATCAAGCCGTACGTATCCATAGAACTGCGCTTCTCGAACCTTCTCCAGGAACTGCACCAGAAAGACAGAACTACAATTATTCACTATAGAAGAACTTGAAATCTAGTGATTTGAAAAGAAACGGGCTGTGAGGCAAATCTTCCAGATTCCTAATCCACGAGAACATGGCCACATTTGATTCACACAATAGAGTACACAGCTCTGACTTAGAAACTTTTTTTTTCCCTGCACCTAGACATGATGAGCTGGGTCTTTTCCATGCTCATCAGCCATGCTAGGGGGAGGAAATAAAACTAGCCAGTAGGTGATACTGTGAACAACTATCCCAGCAGTCCGAATTTCATTTTCATTTGCTAAACCTATGCCAAACTAGAGCATCTAGTTTTGGCAACAGGAAGACTATGGTTCACAGTCAGGATTCCCACTAGCTCTTCAGATCCAAGTCATTCCTTCGGGATATTTTTAAATGCTAGCAGAGATAGGAACCTCCTTTTCTGTTTGGTAGCTCAGGACCTGGCCAGGAGACAGGAGACCTGCATCTGTAGCTCAAACCTGTCCACAAAACTATGCTGTAGTTTCAGTCACAGCCTCTGGCATCGTTGCTTTGAAATCCATTCCTTTAATCTGTTTATATTGTTTATAAGATACCATATATTGCCTTTTTAAAATAACATTTTACCTTTGATTTGTTTGCATTTTTTAGCAGAAATTCAAGCTCTTGCATCTGTCCTTCTGCTGGTTTAATCCAATTCCTTTGAACTTCCTGGACTGCCTTGAAAGAATTTTTTAAAATAGCAGAAATAGTCAGCAAAAATATATTCAAGAAGATATTTCCTTCCACATACACAAGAAAACACACATGAAAACAATTTTTTCCTTTTTGAAAGAAAAAAGCCTTTGATTTTTGGACAACTGTGCTCTACACAGTTCTTTCCACTTAAATTAAAAGTTCCCAAAGCTAGTACAATGCAGCTCACCTACAGTTCAGCATTCAAATGTTGTCATATAATGAAAGACTGCTTACATGCAGAGACTTGAAAATAAAGTCTCTGATGAACAGAAAACAAAAGAGGTGAGATAGCATGAGTTTGCTTAAAAAAAAAAAAAGATCAGTAGCTATAGCCATCACTTAGAAAGGAACAAGGCGGTGTTGAACAGAAACAACTTATAAGCATATTTGATATTAATGTAATTACACCAAATATTTCAAGAACTTTATAAAGGAGGAAGTTAATGTGCAGAATTTAGGTTTAAAAGCTCTGAAGACCTTTCAGTTTTACCTGCATATATAGCAAATCCACTGAAGATCTACAATCCATCAGCAGCATATCAAGAGAAGGATCCATATACCTTTTCCATGCCAAGGGGGACAAAGAAAACACAGTAATAGAATATGAAGATCTGTTTCTGAATAGAGCCCTTTGATTTTTCAGCTAAATAAGATGGGAACGCAACCCAAGAAGATCTGTTTGTGCTTTGAAGCAGTGCTAGATGGAGAAGTATCTACTCAGACAGTCACCTTGACACAGCTAAGAACCAACAGTGCTTTCATTAGGATTCTAGGTTCTCCAGTTTATAAGGGCACATACAGGGGAATAGAAAAGACTGTGTGGTGGCCAAGCTCTAGCCCAGTAGATTGAAACCAGACAAGTTATAAGCACCAAAAAACAGGTTTCTGTGTAGCCTCAAGCCAAGTAACCCTGCCCACTGTCACCAAAAAGCATAGTTCTGTTCTTCCACCTCTGCTCCCAACCACAGCCCTTGCTCTATGCACTCATTGATGCAGACAATTCAGCTTGCTAAGCCTGCTAAAACCTGCTAGCTTTTTTGTTTTTTCATTGTAAGGAAAAGTAGAGCAGACCACAACCACACCAATGAGCCATTCGAGTGGCTCAGCTAAACTAACTGCACCCTCAGGGCACCGCTTGACAAGCGGGACTTTGGCACTAGACTCCCTGTCCCCAGGGTTTATCCTTACCCACAAGTCAGCACAACTGTTTGCTGCAAAGCAAGTGAGTCTGGGAAACTGGCCCAGGCTGAAAGCAGCACAGCAAAGCCAAAAGGAAATGGCCAGCAACTTATCTGTAGCCTCAGCTAGCTCCCCAGTCCAGTTCACCCTGTCTGCCCACGCAGTTCTACCAACGCAACTGAGGAGGAGGCCAAGGTGTGAGGAGACAAAACGGAAAGATGCTTTGCTGCTTAAGCCAGGCTGCTTACTAAAATAAATGCTCAAGCTGTTGCCTCAGGTATTTTGCGTGTTAATATATAGAAGCGAGCACATTAGAAAATAAGCAATCTGCCCAAAACTGAGCTGCAGCTTGCAACTCGGAACTGGAAGTTCTCTTCTATATTGCTCTGTGTGTGTATTCCCAGTTGTGGTTGCTGTATTATGCAGATGTGAGCCACAAAACCATCTCTCTCGTATTCTGAAGGTGAGAGAATAAATAGCTTGCTGCAGTAAAGGATGCTTCAGAAATACTGCAGCAATAACATTTTAAACATGCAGAACCACAGAAAGCATTCAATTTCAGTAACAAATTGGTGTCAGAAGACAAAAAGTTGCCGAGACTGAAAGACTTTGTAACTATGTTATCCAAGGGATTTCTTCCTCTGGCACTGTTTATAGCAATTGTCGCATCTTGCTAGTTTCTCTTAAGCTTCTTGCTCACCACTTTCTGATCCCAAGCTTGCAGTGCAACTCTTTCATGCTCTGAAGACTCACATAAGGAAGTTCAAATTCTGCCACTTTTTTCACCACTGGGAAAACAAAAGGGAAAAAAAAAATTGGTGTAATCTAGTGAAATATCCCAGCTCTTATTTCAGTTAGAGATAGATTGAAGTGCTGATTTGCTTTATGCTTTTGGAGAAGAACTGCACAAACTCAAATTCTGGGGTAAAATAATGTGATAGGTTTGTATCTTCCTCACTTCTGAGTCTACACTAACGTAGCTCTATTACTTACAGAGTATCTCTATTCCCTTAAATTTTGCTTTTCATAGGATGGCTTGTGCTGGAAGGGACCTCAGAGATCATCTAGTTCCAACCCCCCTGCCGTGGACAGGGCTGCCAACCACTAGCTCACTAGATCTTTTATAGAATATCCTTCTCTCAAAACAAAACTAAGCAGAATAGCTATTTCCACATTTAAAAGGTGTGTGGATGTAAGCTTCCAAGACCGGTACTGTTCTTGAATGGAAGACAGCAGCACTACGACCAATACACAGAAAGAAAAGCATGAAACTTTTCAGTGGCCACTGCTTTCCTGTGCACTTGTCTCCCTCCCGTAAGTCTAAAGGGCCAATAGCATAAACATGTGTTTCTGAGCAAATATCACAACTGAGCAGGACATAAACATGACTTTTAGCACGGGATTGATGTCTTGGCAGCGGACCGTGGGTTATGCTTGGACTAGATGCGTTTGTGAGAAATATCAAAGATGCACAGAAATGTAATCAATTTTAAATCTTTTCTATTCTCCTTTGCATCTAATTATATCATAGTCCAAGGGAAAAAGAAATCCATCTCTGACTGCACCAGAACAGCATACAAAATGTGTTCCATCAGGATACGTTNCAGGCACAGACAGCGAGTCTGAGTAAGTCCAAGTTTACTGCTAGACCATCTTGAAAAGGTTCAGAAGAGCGTTAATATCGTTATGCCAATGAGAAGACTGAAAAAAAAAGCTAATTGGCTTGCCAAGGTAACACAGAGTGGCCACAATGCCCAGCTTCAATCCATCAACAGCAGAGACAGTGTTCACTTCCCTGCTCTGGCCACTGCCTATCCAAATCCCAGGCAAATCCAGCCTCGTCCACATGAGAAAAAGGTAATCAGCAGAGCAACGAGAGCATAAAAGACTTCACATTTTGTGACCGTAGAGAGACTCACAAGCTCAATGTACAGCTTGCTCAATAGCATCATCTTAACTGACAGAAGATTGGAAGCTTAAGAAAGGAAGCATGTCGTGGTATAAAGGAAAGTAAGCCCCAGACACTGTTTATAAATACAGCAAAAGAGTTTCCTGCCCCATTGTTAAACTCAGCATGTGATCTGTGAATTACAAAGTGTTTTACATAGGTTGTAGCATCTGATCAAATGCCCACCCAGGAGATACACCCAATAGATCCCATGTGGCAGAAGCTGCTACATGCCTTGTAAACATGATATTCCTGTGTGAAAGTCTTGCCCCTGCAACACACCTATCTACAGTGCCACAGGGTGCTCCCCACTTCCATTCCTTCCCAGCTTGTAGCAGCTGAGCCCTATGGGAATGGGCTTGAAGGGCTTTATCAGGCAGGGTGGAGCTTTCAGCCTAAGCAGGCTCATGTAAGCTCCACTCAGACACCAGCATCAGTCACTGCAGCCAATTAAAAAAAACACCGCGGGAGGGTGAAGTTAAGCACCTTCAACAGCTTACCAGACAGAGCTCCATCATCATGGTCTTGAATGAAAAATAAGCTGAAGTATTTTATTAATTCTCGTGGCAGCCCCATCTTGCACGATGTAGCCTTTAAAAACAAAGAAGGTCAGAGGGTTAGCTATCCACTAGCAAGAATAGGGAAGAAATGTTCAGTACCCATTCATGAACTTTATTGTTTTAAAGCTTTTCCCTTATGTTCTGTTTAACTGCCCAACTAAAAGCAAATATAACCATTCCCATGTTGCATTTTTGGGATTTGTGTGGAGTTTCATAATTTTCAAAGAACATAATGTAGTAAAATAGAAGATGTTTTCTGACATACAAATGTACTCTAATGCAAGGCATCTGCCATTCTACTCCAGATCTTTACCATCAAATCCTTAAATCCTAATACACTGTGTCCATCAAGCTAATAACATTACTCGTCAGCATCACAAGTACATATTTCTGAATCATTTGTGCAGTTTCTAAGCTGTTAGAGTCCTACATAACTTCTAGGAAAATTCTACAAGCCCTGCCCCTTTACTGACAGCAACAGCCTTGCTTGTAGGGTTCTACAGTTCGGTGCAAAGGCTTCCATCAAGACTTGACTTGAGCTCTGTTGACATTTCATTACTGAGTACATAAGAAGGAAAAATCATACCCAGCTTGACATTTGTGTAGATATGTATGTTTAGCTGGATGTGGCCACTCTGCATCTTTTTTGAATGAGGGCAGAAATGGCACCAACAAAAAACACAGAAGGGATCTGCAGGGCCAGCTGCACACTGGGACAGTGGAGACAAAAGTCAGGCAGAGGTGAGCACAGTAAAAGCTGGATCAGGTTGGGGCAGTTGTCTTGTTCTGTTATAGGTCTTGGAAAAAAGATCAAAACTAGATCAGGGCATGAATTAAAGCAGTCATAACCTAGAAGAGCATGGCACTGTGGGAGCATTCCCAAATTCTGCAGTGACCATGATCTCCTGAGCTCACTCAGGCAAGCAGTGTGACAACTGCAAGAAAAACTCTCCACCCTGGAGAACACACAGCTCATCTAGCAGATTGGGCAACCTGACAGAGGAGTCATGCTTTGGTCAGAGAAGTTGGACTCTCTTTTGTCTGAACAGGAGGCGAAGGTACTGGTTTTCAGGAGTCTTCCACAAGGTGCCAATCCTGAAATATTACTAGCTCTGTGTGTGTCACTGTGAAAGCTTCGTGTGTTCACTGATCTCCACAGCTGAGGAGGGTTTTTCCCAGCTCTACCAGCTGGTTTGGAAAGCAGACATGTTTCTGTCCATGGCAAAAAGCAGACATCAAGCTAAATGTAGGTTGAGAAGGACTGCTGCAAGCTAAGAAGTTTTCCTTATACTTAATACCAGGGCTATTACGGAAGAGGGCAGTGGAGCATAAAGATTTCTTGCCTCACACTCACCAGGTATGAAGGGAACGAAGTTTCAGAAGTTCAAACTCAAAAACAAAAAAGTGAATCGTCAGCAGCACCATCTTTCTTTCTGTCTGCGTCTGTGCTAACAAGTCCCTACAAATTACTTGAAATTGGCCACAAAGCTTCAACATATTATCCCTTAGTTGCATAATTCTAGGCGAGCCAGATGGCATCTCCCAGTAATGTCAGGCATATCGGATTCGGTAGGATCTTGACTTATTTTATTACTTGGTTCAAGGTACAGGCTGGTGTGTTGGTCTGAGCACGAGGATGTTAGGGAGTGACAGCTGCAAAATCTACTTCCACTGCAAAAGAATAGTGAATGTGATAGGTTTCCTCATGGTAGATGTGCTAACTAATTCTTATAGCCCTATCTGTCTTAAAGACTACCAGAGAAGAAATGGTGTCTGCAGTATTTCATGTGTCATTGTCTCAAAAAGTTAAAAGTCTCTGAAAGTAATATGCAAAGCAAAGTGCAATGCCACCATCTGGCTCTGAAATTACCTTGATCCACAGCAAAACTAACAAGGTTATCAAACCCTAACTGACAGTGATTTTTAGCACATACTAACAAATCCTTGTTGCTCAAGGTCCCTGTGCAAATTCCCTATCCAAAGTGACTCATTACCACAACCTCTCTCCCACCCAAATCAAAATTCCTATCTCCCACATGCTGAAGGCAGAAAGTGTTGGAGGCATCTCCCACCCCACTCAGCCTCCACAAGTCTGCTGTTGTGGAGTCTGAGGCCAGCCCTGACACTTCCCTGCCCTGGAAGAACCAGTCCCAGCACTGCCTCAGGAGATGCAAACCCTATGGCAGAACAAAGCCAGCTGCGTCACACAGCAACAGGTTGCCCTGTGCCACCCAACTCACTGTGACGCTGCACAGACACCGTGTGCTCCTCCTCTCCAGGCACAGGGAAGAAACCCCAGTTGGAGTTTTCCAGCACAAGCCAGTCAGTTGTTCCAACAACACTTGGTTGCTACTGGCTTCAAAATTTAACTAGCAATTGTTTATTATATGGATCACAACAGCTGTGACATATCCCAGAGCCACTTGGCTAGAAATGAGCCAATATCATAAAGGAAGTCCCACAGTTTCACAGTAAGGATCAGGGGGACACAAAGCAAGTAAAGGAGAAGCACACAGGAAAACAAACAAACAAACACACACACAAGACTTGATAGTTGCACAGTATATTTTAACAACTGCATCCTGGTTAAGATTTATGCCAAGTCTAGGCCACCATTTTTTACTATAGTGTTCCAGCACTCACACCTAAACTATGCCAAAAGTTTTGGCATAGTTTATTTTATGGATTTTATTTTAAGAATGTGACCCCAAAAGGAAAAATGTGTTTTCTGATTTTAATCATAAATGAAGGAAGTCTGAACTTGACAGACAAATGCCATAGAAGCAGAGGGAACACAACATTAGGAAAGAGGTAATTATGAACAGCACAAGAAGCAGTGCTCACCTGCAAAATCATCAACACCCTCAGCACAATAAACTCCTCAGAAAGCAGAGCATATTCTTGTATTTCCTCAAAAAGGGAGAATTATTATTTCCTGACTGAAATGATCCCCGTTTTTGCCAACTTCTCACAAAACTTCAAGATGATTCTAGAAATGCATTACCTGTAATACTCTTTCTGCAGTGTCTGATGTCTGGATATCAAGTGTAACACTGCTGCCATCAGCAAGGTAAACATCCAGAAGGGCTCTCTGGGTTGGAATCTTAAACGTTTCCTGTTAGGTAGAAGCAGAACATTGTTTCATTGCTTCCCATGTTGCTGAAGCCCTTCTGAAGATGCTGATTCTCCATTTCCCTATTTACTCCAGTAAAATAAACAATTAAAAAAAAATCACTGTTTACTCAATAATAAGTTATTAAAATTGTTATTATTATTTGAAGATGACAGAAACACAAACAGAACAGCAAGTGGAAAGATACTCAGAATTAGAGGAAGATTACTTCAGGGTTAAGCAGAGCATGGGTTACCTAGTGTCTCTGTGTCTGTAGGAACCATATGGTCACTGCCCTAGGAAGCAGAGACACCAAGAAGAGGTGAATAAAGACCCGCATGTGCATATTCAAAGCCACGATCTTGCCAAAAGGAACAAATACAGCCCTGTACAAACAGGAAAATCTCAAGTGAGAATAACGAGGCTGTGGTATCTTCATACACCAGAACCACTGCTGCTGGAATAACGCACAGTGCCAGGGCCCGGGGTTCAAAGATACCACAGATGGAGAGGGGATGGAAAGAAGAAACCTAAAAGCATTCGGGTTATGAGAAAACAGACCTCACAATAAGTGTCCTCAGAACTTCTGTATGTCTGGACATCATAAAGGTGTGATTAGCGATCTGGAGAAAGAAGTACAGAAGGCAGATCCATCGGATGCCGTACCATCTACGGATGGTAGACACAGTCAGACTAGGAGCAGCCACTTCTAACAGCGACGCAGCACATGGGAATGGTGCATTGCCACTGGTTTTACATCAAGACCTGATGTTTCCCTAAATGACTCCAGGGCTCAAACTCAGAAAGCCCCATGCCATGCCATGCCCAAGAAGTCAGACTTCTTTGTTGCAAGAGGAGGGAGACAACTAGTCTCAGAACTCCCCCGGGGATGTGCCTGGATGAGGCAGCCCCCTGGGAGCCCCTAGGCTTCAAGTACTCCTGGTATCTTGCTGCAGCCTTCATGGTGCCTGCACATAGGAGCCTCTCCTGACCCCTGCCATGTCAGGGAGAGCTGGGGCACAGCTGACACGTGTGCTGTGTGCTCCATTATCCATCCCGCTTTGGTACCCTGGAGGCTGTGCTAGGGTGCATGGTTCCAGTCAACTCATTTCACAGGCTCATCACTCTTTTGGGTCAGAATGTGCTCTTCAATTACTTTGAAATAACTCTTAAATAGACCAGGTTAAGATCAAAGGCGAACAAAATGCATTTCCTTCCAGAACATCTAAAAATTAAGAATATGTTGACAAAAGTTTGTAAAAAGATGCATAAAGATGCATGTCAAGGGGAAGAAAGAATGCTTTGTTTTTCCTCAAGTCCTTTTTTCCCCTTATTTAAACAGACCTTCCATGGATTTTCCTAACACCCAGTATTTCACCTAGCTGCATACATATCTGTTTGCACGTATTAAGAACAAAGAGAACTTCTTCTCAGAGCATTAGCCAATGCCCTGTCTGAAGTCCTTCTAGAGATCCACTCACATTTAATCTTTATCCCCAAAGTAACTTCCTTCTTATCCAGGAGACAGGTCTGGCCTTTCCTCTTAATTACAAGAGGCATTAGTTTGCTTTCACGGAGATACAAAAGCCTCTCACACATCAGGGGCCAACTCCTGTGTTTACCTGAGAAATGAACTACTTTCCTCAAACAGGAAGGAACAGACACTTCCTCACAAATGCCTTTGGTGCACATATTTTGGTATGAAACATTTCACATGTGATAGACATGTATGTGAACAAACACGGGATGCAAACATCACAGTGAGGCAAAGACGTGCAACTCACACTGGCTCTGACACTAGGCCGGTCACTATATACCCAGTCTGGGGCAGTGCACTGCCACCCTCTGTGCTTCAGGGCCACATAACAGGGGAGCAACGCTGTCTGGGGACCAGGCAGTGCAGGGACCCTGCAGTATGCTGAGCTAAGACATGATGTAGGGAACAAAGAACAGATGAATTCAGTAGTCAGACAGTTGGACTGGATGATCTCTGAAGGTCCCCTCCAGCTGAACTATTCAGCACCCGGGTCAAAAGGCTCACACACCACACACACTTCTGGGAGTGGGTCTGACTGCTCGTGTTGGAACTCCCACTGGGAAAGGACACGGAGGACTGAAAGCATCTCCTTCAGCCTAGGGTCACAGACACAAAGGTGGTTAATGTCACTTTACCCTTCTGCCCCTTGGAGTCACACCTTGTACCACCCTGCCTGCCACCTCGCTACCCTGCGGGGATAAGGGGCAGGAGGAAAACACAATCCAAGCTTGCAATTACTTCCAAGCTCCCCAAGAACACCATGCAGCATATTAGTAGGGAGATTAATTTGATGATCTACAATAAATGATTTATTAGAGAAAAGAAAATCTCAATTTCATCCAGAATGAGATCATTAAGTATCACTGTGTTAAATACTTAGGATAGTGGTTTCCACAGTTGTCTTTCAAAACGACTTTAATTTCTCATATTTGACTCCATGCTGAACTATGGGCACAGATCCATTTCATGGTCTTGGGGACAAATTCCCTACTTCCTTATCTCTAACTTTTGATAATACTCCCTTAATTTGGCAATGGCACAGCAAACCTAACATAAGAATTTTCTTAAGCTGTTGGGCTTGGGGATTTCACCCCCCTTTATCCAATGCTTTTACCACAGAAGACAAAACAGCACGTCAGCAACCTCGCACATTGTTCAGTGTGATAAATATTTGTGCTCAGCCTATTATCAAAGTATTAAGACCAAAAATACTTACATAAAAACAAAGAGAGGAAATAGTACAGGCTGTAAGTCAGGAGAAGACAGTATTAAATGAAGAAAGACAAATATAGGCATATCCCTAAAACAACATAGAAGAATCCAGAATCAGTTTAACACACATAGAAAGGGCAGAGTGCTGATCAGTGTCAGTGACAATCCATTTAGTGAGTGCACATGGCAGTTAAAGCCATTCCAAAATGGTCAGAAAAATACTTCTGAAAGAAATTTGCAGCACTGAATTAGAAAGGTTCAGATCTTCTTCCAAGCTATTTCAGTTTTAGAAAAAGCAGCAGAGTCATTGTCTCCATCTACTTAAAACAAACACTAATGCCTAAAAAAATTGGCTGTATTTTGGCAACAGTACACATCCAGTAGTACTCCTCACATTTCCTACACTTGGGTCCTGAAATTCAGGAAACATGCCATATAATGAGCATTGCACACTTTCTTGTGCTCCTTAATACTGCTTATTTGAATTTTTCCTTACTGCTGCCGCTGTTGTGTTAAAGCCTCCTGGGAAATCTGGAACTGCTGCCTACTGCCCACTTGCCTACCCCAGTAGGCTGAAGTACAATTCTGTCTTAATGTGATACAGAACAACACAGAGCTGGTCAGAGGTTTTCTCTGGGTTTTGGTTTAGAGGGGAAAAACAAATTTTGAGAAAAAAAAAAACACAAAACAAAACCAACATCCATTTTATAAATTTCCGTGTGTGTGTGTGTGTGTGTGTGTGTGTGTGTGTGTGTGGAAACACACCAATACTTTTTCCTCCTAGTTTTCTCATTAGAAAACTTAAAACGGTTGTGCTTTAGCAGAAGACAACACTAAACAGAACCCTCCGCAAGGTCTCCAGGGACCTGTTTCTCAGCTAAGAAGCGTGGTCCGTAAAAGGAGAAAGGGCAAGAACGAAGGCTCCTTATTACAACATCTTTGAAAAGAACAGCAGGTGAGAACTGAATTGAATCTCAACTTTGAGACAAAAATAAACCAGACAACTCTGAATTAAAATTCTTCAAAATTTTCTATGCTAGAAACTTCCCCACCCCAGCATACGACAAAAGCTGGAAAGTACAGGAACTTCCCACACGAAATTCAGGTTTCTGGCCAGCAACGCTTTTGAAATAGAAGTTGAGAAATAAGAAATGCAGTTGCACGGGGAAACAGAAGCTGCATGGTCAGAGATGGGTGCTCTGTCCAAGAAAGTGTAGCCTGTGATCAGAACAGCTTTGACTCCTGATAACACTTGCAGATTTCTGGGTTATGTTTCACCTACACTCTCAAGGGCGTGGGCACCACCTCTCCCTCAAGTATTTAGCCCTTGGCCTCATGCTCGCTCCCAGGAAGAGCTGCCTTACTCCAGAGTCCTTTGATAGGATATCAAAGGATTTATCCTTTGATAAAGGACCACATAGGAACGCTGCTTTGCCTGTTATTGGGTGCTTCTTGGCTGTATTTGCTCAAATAGGTCAGCCTCCCAGACCACTTGCTCCAGATCTGTGCTGGTGCAAGGAAAGACATCTCGCTTTTATCCATATGTGCATAACGACCAGCTGCCCTCACAGCCACATCCTGAACATATCACATTAGTCCATGGATGCCCAGTACAGAGACAGACCACGCTTTCACATTATATTCAAGGATATAGACAATCTGCGTTAAAATGAGACTGATAGATGGTATCAGCAGGTATGTACAGCCCTTTCTCCTGATGAAAAAAAGCAGGAAGCAACACAGCCACAAAGGTTTTATCTTGACAATCACCTCCTGCAAGAGCTGTGCCATTCGTCATTAGGGGTGGAGGTGACAGGGTATACCCTAAATCTGCCTCTCTAGCTTGGTCACTGGCCAGGCCTGCAGAGCTTGGAAGAGGAGAGGGGAAGAGGGGCAGGTTACAAGTCCGGTCATTCAACTGGACCGCACCATCATGTTCGTAGATACTGGTAGATATTTCAGCAATGTTTGTTTTGAGCAAAGTATCCATTGTGCCAGGTAGCTTCCAGGAGCATCAGGAACCTGCTGTCTCCTGACGGTTCCCCTGGGAGATCAGGTTGCTGGGGCGGCAGCCAGAACACACCTGCTATAAGGAGCAAACTGATGACCTACATAACAGGTCAAGGTGGCACTGGGCAAAACCGGGGGCCTGGAAGGTGGGGTTAGCCTGCGTGGGCCTGTCTCCACCTGAGCAGTTTGCCCTGTTAGACATGGTCAGGGCACACTGCAGGCTGGCGTGGCGCTGGGCGCAGGTACAGATGTGTCACGTTCAGCGCTGTGCCAGGCGGCTGCAGTGGAGCCATGGTCCCCACGCAGCACTCCCACTCCACAAACTGCTCATCACAGCACACCCTTCACAACCTCATTCAGAAGTAAAACACAGGGCAAAGACCAAAAGGGCCATAAGTTCAGCTTGATTTTTTTTTCCTCTGAATCTTCTGTTTCAGTCAGTGACTACGTGGATATACAGCATTCTCAGAGAGAAGCTGAAGCGCTGCTGTACCAGACAAGCCACAAAAAGGAAGCACACGCTAGCAGACTGAGGACAGCTCTATTCTCTCCTAACGAAAGACAGAAGTGAAGGTGAAAAAAAGACAGCAATACCATTTTTAGACAAAAACTAGTCCAGCAATCTCTTTCCCCTTTGGCTTCTTATTCTATTAAAAGAGAAGGCTTGTATTGTAAGGGCTGCCCTGGTTTTACTTTCAGACAGAGCACGGCTCAGTGAATAGCTGCGGTGGCAGAAGTATTGCGGACCAGTTCCCATTCATCATCACCTGCAGTGGGGTCTCACTGCCACTCCTCCCACCCCTGGCAGGTTGCTCATACAGGTGTGCACTGCCTTGCCTCAGGTGGCCAAGACTGACGCGGCAAAGCCAATCCACATCACTGACTGAAAGGGAGCGTGCTGTTCCATCACGTCGGTGATGTTTTATTACGGAATCCTTTGTTAATCATCCCTGCTGCGATGAAACAAACAGCGAGTTTGAGGGACATGCCCAGCTTTAACACCACGGAGCAGTAACACTGAAACCCTCGCTATGTTTTCACTCCTAAGGAATGCGTAGGACACTAAGTGCTGCCTACACATCTTAACCGGAGGAGGAAAGAACAGCACAGGGGTGCTTTAAAGATGAACTTCACTCCATGTCTTTCAAAACTGTTAAGAGAAATTCTGCCCCCTACCATAGAACGTTTCACAAGTCACTTAATACATTAGTAGATACTGGAACACACACAGTGAAGCCAGCTTGGTGAGTGAGGTTCCTCAGCAGCCAAAATGAGCACTCACTCTCATCTGCTGCTCACCAATTAACGGCACTGTGCACGGCTAACGACAGCGGGCGCGCTTGGGTCTTTCACAAAGCTATTTGATCTCTCTTAGGGGTTTGTGCTTTACTGTAATGAAAGAACACACAAAGCACTGCTGCTGTTTGTGTTATGAAGCAGTGATTTGTGCGAGCACAACAATTGTAAGTTGAAATTGTAAACTGAAGAAGCTGGAGAACTACTGTCTTTGCCAAGCAGGAAGCTTAAACATTGTATATGAAAATCCACCGTCATGTGGAACAGAAATTTGGGTTAATTTCATGTCCTGAGAAAAAACCGACCTTGCAATAACATTCAGGGTATAATTCAGTGCCTGCCTTGAACTCTGCTAAATAACTGACTGCTTTGGCAGCACAACCATCACTTGCCTTAATAAATGCACATACATAACTGTAAATCAAGCAAGTACTGCACATGTACTTATCAAGAGTCATCTCCCTTCACCATTAAGTGCCTGCAGTGAAGAAATATACTTAAATATGCAACATCATTTCTGACGGTATGGTAAAAGAAATCCAAAGTAATGTCATGCCAAAAACCATCTTTGAACACTGCAAATGTGCACTTACAAAACTTATTTCCTGCCAGAACTTTGCCAGAAAACTTCAACTGGCAGTGTTTGAGGGAAAAATGCAGACATTCCTGATGGATTTAACATTCTTTAGTAGACCTGTTATCAGTCTAATCAAGACTAATTAAGACTCAACAGTAATTGCTGGGAGTTATCTTTCAGGCTATAACAGGAGTTGGATCAGAACTGAGGAGAATGCTTCTCATTAAAGAGATCCTTAACCAGAGGGGCTTTTCCCCACTGTCTCGAGAGCACTACAGTACATCTGAATTTAAGGGACTGTAAATAGAAAGATACAGTTTGCTTACAAAGTGTATAGGCAAAAGTCTCTCTAAAATGTGCTAGGACTAGTTCTTCACAATATTTTCTACAGCCTTCCTGAACTCTCCTTCCACTCTTTCATCACATATAGCAAGCGAAGAGGTCTTCAGACCAAAACATCTTTGGTCCTTCAAAACTTCCCCTCCCTCTAGAACAGCCCACTGAAAGTGAGGGTACAGCAGCACTACCAGCATGCCAAGCACTTCCTAGAAAGCCAAAGCAGCATCCTCTTCCCAGAAGTGCTTTTGGAGTCGTCTGCATCCATTCCCTCCAGAACACCACCATCCGTCTAAGAACCACAAAAACTGGAGAGGAGATCAGAGCAGGAAAGAGCCGGATGGCACCTTGCAGTGGGCAGGCACAGTAAGAGCTACCCAGGCTCCAAGCCAAAGCCCAGGAGCCACACTAGGCCAGGACAGAGCAGAAGATAAATATATCCTATTTTTTCGTAGGCTCATTACTTTCAGCCCAACACCGTGCTGGCTGGACTCATCAGCTGTCTGAGTCCAGGTAGCACAGACAGAGCATCTGGCCATTTGCAAAACCAGGTAAACATACCTAAAAGTCCTTCAGGGTCATGACTTTGTCTTCTGATTTTACATTTATAACGCTTAAGATTATAGCAGAGAATATATATGCTTAGAGAATGTGATGATTCTCTTCTCCCCTTCTAATCTTTTCTCCACCTGCTCATCCCTGTCAAAGAATCATACATGTCACAGGCCAAATTAAAGTGGATTTCAAAAGTCACCCAGGCTGCAGCAACCCAAATACACGCCAGACTGCCCATCACTACAGTCACAAGATAAGAGAACCTGACATTTTCACAGTGGTCATCAATACATTTATCAGTACAAAGCACTGACACAACCAAAAAGCATCTACAGTTGCAAAATCCAAGAGTGAATGTAATCCTTCTATTGAGCTCTCACAAAGACTTTTCTGGGAACTGTTTAGAGGCAAAAGATTCAGATATGCCACAGGACATAAAACCAAAGCAAACAGCTCTTTCCACGTGAGAAACAAGTTTGTACGCGGACAAAACAACAGGAACACTAGTATTATTGCCACCCTAGGCTTCACAGAGAACGCTCTGCCATCAGAAGTCATTGCTTTACAGGTAAGGCTGATATGCTAAGAGCACAAGGAAAGGAAGAAAGCAAAGGAAGCCATGAACTCAGGAGGTAGAAGGACACTTCAGCTCTTTCACGTAAGAAATTATTTGGCTGAAAATCTTAAAACTTACCTGCTGTAGTTTTCGGAAAAAGCTTATGAAGACGTCGCTGCTGGTAACGCTTGAATCCAAAGTAACTGAAAAACATGAGTTAAAGGAGAGAAAGAGGAAACCAAACTTAGCCAAAAGAGGGTAAACATGGCCAGTGTCTGAAAAATGAGATGTGAATTATATGGCTGCTGGTTAAACGGTCAGTGCTACTTTACCCATTCTTGGGTTTCTGAACAGCTATCTTTGTTGTCAAATCACTGTGAAGCCATGAACAGTGCAAGGCATATCTGTGTAGCGCTGTTCTCCCAAAGAAAGACTGCAGTAAGGTTCTGGGACACAACTCCATTGTCACTCATGGTCAGTAACTCTAAAATGTACTGATGAATACTTCAGGGAAAAGCAAGAAAGAAAATCACTTCTTCACTTAGTCAGATTTTAAAGATTACTCTTGAGTTTGTTTTGTAAGTCTTGGCACAAAATAATTGATGCCAGAGGCTATAAAACCACTCTAAACTCATTCCCTACCACATACCCTTTCTGGGGGGTAGTCAACTTTTTCTTTTTAAAATGTTTTGGCTTCTGTGAAATTCATGAGATATATTCCAGGGATCCTGCAGGCCTGGTTTATAACCCAACTCACTATGCCTCAGATTTAACTTTATCTACAAACTCTTATCCTGTTGTAATTCCCACATGCACTATTGTCTTATGGCTGGCAGGCAAAAGGGGGGAAACAAAAGTCACACCTGACCCCATGCCAGCCCTGGCAGTTACAAAGCAGCACACTTAGGTCATTAATTCAAAAGAATAGAGAGCCAGACCACGGGCTGCCACCAGAAGGACAAGTTGGCTTAAGCTAAGTGTGAAATTGCACCCTAATATTTTGGGAAAACTGCTGAAAGGCAGACAATTCAGAAATAAGAGGAGAACTGTGACATCCTGCTGTTCTGGAGCCAATGAATTACTGGACAGCATGGGGATGCACATTCAGCCTTTTAAGCATGCCCCCGCTCAGCTCAGTGTAAGAGGTAAAGCACCTGACAGCCACAACTGTGGACACATCCTCAAAGGTTTAAACCCCGTGTGTGAAAGTCAAGCAGGCTGTTACAGCCAGGCTCACCATTCTGCAGGTACTGCTCCAGCTGAGACCGTCTCTCATCTGCCATCGACTTGGTCATTGCCAGGTAAAACTTCGGAGGGAAAGCAGGCACAGCGCTCCCGAACAGCTGCCTCAGCTGCAAAACAGACAAAGGAAAGCTCTGCATCAGTGAAGAAGTGGTCGCAGTTTCCAAGAGGCTGCTGATGCCCTCTTGTTTTGACAGCTGACATGCTGAGCTACTGCAGAGACACCCACTTGGCACCTCCCCGGCGGCCCTCAGGGCCCACCACAGGGCAAAGCGGCGGCCTTTTCCTGGGCAGCCACCCGAAAGGCAAGGCCAAGAGAGCCTCTGTTCACTTTATCTTCTCTTCCCTGTAAGTCCATGCAGGATTTCTTCAATTTATCACAGAACTGCAGATTAAAAACTTACACAGTTGGTGACTTCTGGCCTTGAGCTGTGCTACCTCAAAGGCTTTTATTATTTTGTTTATAAGAGATATTATCTTTTATCAGATCATGTAATATTGTCAAAGAGAAACAGCAACAACAAAGAAACAAGAACAAACAAACAAAACAGCAGATCTTTCAGGAACACAAACTGTTTGAAAGCTTGACTCTCCCCCCAGCAACATTAGCTGGCTAATTAGAGTAGAATCTGTCCAAACCCCACCTCATTTATAAACAGACCTGAAAGGACTACAGAGCCTCAATTACAGCATCCTACTGCAACGTCAGACAGTTCTAATATAGGTTTGGGCAGCAGTCAGTCACCTGGAAGTATTACAAGTTTCTGCTGTGATAATTCCCAGTCTATTTAAAGGGGCTAGCGAGTTTGCATCAAGCATGCTTCTGTTTATTGTAGTTTTCAAGCTAATTATCTCAAGACAAGAATGAGCTACGCTTACTTTTCCAACGTGCACATTGTGAAAAACAACAAAATGAGTGAGCTCGCATGGAAACCTTCCTTCACCTACAGCAAAACCATCTGGCACCTGATCAGTAACTGACACTCCTACAGTACGTGGAGACATTAGTGCTAATTAAACTTTCAGCACCAGTATTCAACCCAGCAGTCAGTGCCACTAAATCCTGAGACATTACCTTCTTCCTCTGGGCCCAGCTGCCCAAGACTTCCACCTGACTCCAACAGCTGAAGCTTGAAGAGAGAAAAAGTGTTTCCTCCTGCCAGAATTAGCGATAGCTTTTCCTGCTTGTCAGACAGGAACAGGAGTCAGGCATTCCCCCACAGCTCCACTTTCCCTACGCTAGCAACACACTGCTGTTGCTGAGTTCTTGATGATTAGATACGTGTGAATTGCTCCGAGATACACAGCATAATAGTTAGATAACACTACAACATGCTTTGGCTTTACATAGCTAACAGTAATAGCTAGTATAGAGGGCTTGTTATCTTCAAAGTCCTTCACGTATGTGATCTCCCCCCAGCACTGAAAAATACTATGTCTGCTCTAGAGGCAGGAAAAGTGAGGAGATACGGCAAAAAACCTGCCAGAAGTCAGAGAGCTGGAGCCACGGGCACAAGGAAGCCCCCTCTCCCCGCTCAGGCCGTGCTCACCTGCGAGCTGCACTGCCTGTTATCGGCCCTCTGCGCAAGACAAGACTCCAGCCTACCTTAAATATAACTCACTTATCTCATTGCTGGCTGACTGGTAGAGGTCTTGAAATGCAGTCGTGTGTCCTCAGGACTTGGGCTATGGAGAGAAGTTTCTCCCCAGCAATTACACTCCTCTTTTTCTTTCTCAAGGAATTATGGAAAAATGCACAAATACACACTTAAAGTTTCTGGGTATCATGACGAAAGGCCACCAGACTACCAGCCACTGTCACCAAGTTTCAGTCTAGAAGAAGGCAACTAGCCAAGCAGTCAAGTTTTCGCAAACCCAACAGGCCAGGCTGCGTTTCACGTGCAAGTCAATACCACCTCCGTACCTGGTGGTGCCAGCTGCCCCTGCCTGCACATTGCTGCCCTGCCAGGCCAGCACCACCACAACAACCAGGTCCTCCCACCCAAAACCTGCTTCAGACCGGTTTCCTCAAGGCTCTGAGTTCATTTTTCCAACCTTGTGTTGAGTGGCATCTCAGCCACTGAAAAAGAAACAGCACCAAGCACAGCATGTCTCTTTATTCCCCTTCTTGGTCCTGCCAGCACCACACGGCAGTGGGCTGAGCCAGCCCAGCGCTGAGGAGGCACAGTTCCACTGCCAGCTCCCACCACAGAGCAATAGCACAGGGCAGGAGAGCCCATGGGAGGCTGGATCCCAGCAAGAAACTTGATTGTCTGTGCTAGGAGCCCAGATGGGATGTACTTGCTCTACCTCCAAGACTTCCACCAGCAAAAGCCAGATAGCGCAGCTTCCATAAAAAATGGCAACATTAAGAGCTAATCTCCCCAAAAAGAGGAGTAAAGACACATGCTGTAGCTGGTGCTATTTCCTTTCCATCTTTCTGCAATAAATATTCTCTTCCTCAGCAGGAGGCACCCTCAATTTTAAAGCATAGTTGCCCAGAATTAATCACCTCCTACTTAGCCCAATCCCACAGGTTTGCTTTTTGGGTCAGGTCCTGCCTATGCTGTCTGGATGAGCTGTGTCACCCAGGACCAGCCTCCACCCTGCTGTGCTGATGTCAAAGTCAGACAGAGCACTCGCAACAAAACTGCTAACCTGGAAAAACAGAACACAGTAACTACACAACTATTGCCTGTGAATCATATACAGAGAGAACACGGCTCTGGGCACTGTCTTCCGAGTTATCTGATTAAATATTAAGAATAAAAAAGGCACCATTCTAAGAGTAAAAATAATTACTGCAAATGTATATATGCAGAAGCTGTCCAAGCAATCAAAGGTGCATATATCTGCCTGACACTGCCACTCCTGCTGAGCGTGTTCCCGACCATTTGCAGAGAGCAGCTACGCAGGCCTTAGCTGCGCAGTGCAAACAGCACAGGAGGCTGCCTAACAGGTATGGCATTTGTCCTGGCAAAGGGAGCCTGCCCCTCCTGTTGTCCTTCCTATTGCTAATATTTAATACCTAAATATTCAGACAGAGGGAATGAAACCTGAGTTTCCCATAAATGGACGCTGTAGCTCCTGAAATAAGAGGCAGAAAGAGGGGAAGGCAGAGCCACGCCTGCACCCACTTGCACCAATGCAAAGCCCAGCTCCCACAGGAGGGGTGAGGGAGCCAGTCCTCAGACAAAACCGAGGCTTTCTGGCAAGCCACAGGCTAGTGCAACACACGGCTCTCCTCAGCATTTCTGCCTGCCTAGCCTAAGCCAGCCCTCCTAAGCAAGATCTCTTTTAGGATATCATTCCCGGTTGTTCACACCTCCCTACACGCCAGAGTTTGGGAACAATGAACAGAAGCACTCACAGTAGATGAAGTGATAGGGAGGAGGCAAAGGCACAGGGAGAGAAAAGGGACGCGTACAGCACAGCATCAGGAGGAGAACATGTATTCTGATTTTGCGTCAGAGTTTAGGAGAGGAACTTCTAGAAGTGGAACAGCAGCATTTTAGAAATCACCACACTAAAGATCAGAGGCACAAGTAGAGCAGCACATACAGAGGCCAGAGACGAACCCTTCAGAGAAGCATTCAGGAAATAGTCTGCTATAATCATGCAGATATCTGTCCACGGAGAAAGCTTATTTCTAATCTGCATCCTGCACCCATCACAGAACTGCTGAATGCATGGAACTTTGTGGCCACTACATGTGATCTGGTCAGGAGGTTGGAATCACCCTGCCCTGGAGCCTAAGGCTTTCTGTACAGGTGTATAACGATAACCACCTTAAAAGAGAGCTTCAGTCAAAATAAGCGGAACAGGACATAACTGTAAATAGGCAACCTCACATAACTGCAGGGAGGACAAATAAGGGAGAGAAGTGTACTTCTAGGCCCCAAGACCAAGTATGGCAGCTACCAACAGCAGGAATGAAGGAATTCAGAATAAAAACCTGCTAATGAGTTGTCCATCATGAGGTCAGCTGTGAGTTACAGGGGATGCAGAGAAGGGAGAAATTTTGCTGAGGGCGTTAATGAACCTCAAGCAAGAAATGGTAAGCCTTAAAGGAAAAGTAAGCCAAAAGCTGGCTTATTACTTGAAATTTGTTACCCAAAATGCTCTATGAACCAATGTGAAATACTGCTGTCAGCGTCCCATGGGGAAAAGAAATGTGGAGCTGGGACACATGAGCATGCTCCAGCAAACCCTGTTTCCAGCAGCAACGCTGCTGCCAACCCCTCACCTTCCTGACTGCCTCCCCAGCTGTGCCACCACAGCTTCTTGTGTTGTCACACAGGCTGGGGTAGAGACAAAGTGATACCGCCAGCTGGGAACCTGCTGCCAAGGGGTCCCATCGCTGCAGCTGGGAGGCAAAAGGGCTGGAAAGAGAAGAACACCCACCTAGCCCAGTGTCAGCATGAGTGTTGATCAAGCAGGGTCCTGAATCAGGGTTACTGAGGTGCACTAAGGCTGCTTGGCAGGGATGGTATCGTGAAGAACTGGGGTGATCTCACCTGGAGCCAAGGGCTGTCAGAGGCCAGAGTGTCTGGGGGTAGTGCAGGGATGGCCAGCTCAATCCCACAGAAGAGCCCAACGTGACATGCTGTCTTTCCCCATCCTAACGAGACCAGAGGGAGGATGGAGGGGAAAGGGACAGAGGCCCATTGGACAGGAAACAGAGCCACAAGCACGCAGATAGACGCACCCAGGAACGATTCTCCTCGGCTGGCTGGGGGCTCGCAGCTCTCCCTGCTGCCCGCAGCTGCACGGGCTGCACCGGGCTGGGCTGGTGCAACTCGGGACGAGGGATCCCACGCCTGGTCAACCTGGCTCGCCCAAAACCATCCCCCTTTGCCCTGACGCTTGCCGGAGCTGCTCCCAGTTGGGGGCAGCAGGGATCGCAGTGCCCCTCTCCAACGGAGCCTGAGGGGAAGGGGCACGGAGCTGCCCGGGGCCGGCACCACGGCGGGCCCGAGGCCTCCCCGCCGTGCTGCCGAACCCCGACGTTTTTTGGGGGGGGGTCCGACACCACGCTTCGAGGTGCCCCATCTCCCCGGGTCTCACCTGCGCGTCCCAGCGGCGCAGCTGGCTGTACCGAGCCTTGCCGAGCAGGAAGCCCTCCAGGCACAGGGAGTACAGCTGCAAGCACAGCGCCGTCAGAGCCGCCGCCGCCGGGCACGCCGGCCCCCCGCCACCCGGCCCCCT
>VXAV01007126.1:0-19009 GCA_013399715.1 Alectura lathami | reverse complement strand
GGAGCGAGCGCCGCGCTCGGCGGGTCGGGAGCCGGGCCTGGGCCTGGGCCTGGGCCTGCCCGTGAGGGAAGAGCAGCGGGCAGGGCAGGGCAGGGCAGAGGGCCTCGTTACGGCCGGGGAGGAGGTTGGAGGCTAATAAGCGTGCGGCAGCGAAAGCTGCGCCTCCACCTGTCGCGGGGCCTGGAAACCTCCTGGGGGCAAGCACGTAGCAGGGTTGAAAGCAGGTTCGTCTCTGTCCTGGGACCTTTGTTTGTCACTAATTACCAGATATTAAGGATAAATGCAAGTTACACTCGCCCTGTTTCCTAACTCTTCCTCTTCAGTGTATTTCTGGTATCACTGAGGAGAAGACGCTGCAGTAGCTGGGCCTTTTTGTGCCAATCGCTGTGGAAATGTTCCCAGCCTTACGCAAGCCGTGCTTCTGGAGGCATGAATGAGTTAATCAATATGGAAATAATGCAGCTGAAATCCTTTTCCTGCTAACTGGTGCCTGATATGGCCTCACCAAAAGGCTCTTTGTAAGAGGAGGAGATATCTTTTGGAATGGCCATGCTCATTCATTCAGTGAGCTAAGGAAAAGCCCTCCTCAGCAGAACAAGGTTTTTCACCAACTAGAACAAACTGTCGGAATTCTAGAGAAAAGTGGAGAAGAATAAGTAAGGAATTCTAGAGAAAAGTGGAGAAGAATAAGTAAAATAACATTGTGTAACACGTTTGATAACTTGTTTTTCTCCCCCACATGTGCAGCCAGACACAACCAGTCTGACAACTTCTGGAGCACCACGTAACTGCCCTCAGGCAAAGCCAGCTCTGCAGCTCCTGGTGTCACCACCCTGTAGTGCCTGGAGGTGAGGCACCCACGCCCTGGGAACTTGGGGAGACCTGTCCTTCCCCTCCCCTCCTGGGCACGACCCCTGCCCCCGTGTGAATCCTCATTCACAGGCCTCTTTGGAAATCCATATCACCACCTGGGAGGCAAGGAAGAATTTGGTGGAAGGAACATAAAGTATAGGCAGACATAGAAAAGATCTATGCTTCAGGCCATGGGTTAGAATTTTAGACTTCTGTTGTCGTTTGAGGCTGGTGGTCTCTTCCCATCTACATGAATCTGATTCCTCTCTGGAAAACCACAGGAGGGGAAACCAGGGTACCTTTGGTGGCAAATCTAACCGTGGCAAGGGACAGGTTTATAGACTGCTTATAGACGTGTCAATGCAGTATGTTCAGGGCCCATTTTTGATACTGTAATCTGTTTTATGTCATCTACTGATTTCAGGTTTAACCTAGACAGTGTCTAACCCAAGGTCCCTGTCAATGCAATGTGACACAACCAGTTAACCTGCCCAGGGCATCATTTGTTTTCTGAGTGCTCAGATATCACATGGAATATTTTAAAGGGTACTCAGAGTTATCAAAAGAGAACATACCTCTGGGCAACTATAGCCAGCTGGAATAGGACTTGATTGGGACTTGTTTCTTTAGCAGGTTACATAGGGAGTAAGAGACTCTTTGGCACAGATATACTGCTCTTAGTACATAATGTGCGACAGGTCCATTATATTGGCCCAGCTTGTAGTCTCCTTTTTTTCTTTCTTTTTTTTTTTTTTTTTTTTAATTTTCTTAATGGTTACATTCAATCTTGATTCAACAAGTAAGAAAGCTAAGAAATGTGCCAATTTGTTTTTTGAAAACAGTATTTCCTCTTTTCCTGTTGCCCAACTGCTTCAAAGAATACTACTACACGTGCACATGGTGGCCCTAGCATAGCCAAAAACATTTTAAATTTGTTTTCAACTGCTATATCCTAAGGATTTGTAATCCTGCCAGCTGCATTTTCATTTGGGTGCAGCTAATAACCATCATGATTAACCACACCCTACAGAAGGGAAGAGGGACTAAAAGCTTCCCTTCACAGAAGTAGTTTTACCGTATGGACCCACAGCTGCCTAAGTGATAGCAGTCGTGCTGAAGTCTCTGCCTGCCTTGTTGAGAAATTGTCTTTTTTTTTTTTTTTTTTTGTTATATGCTCCTCCTTCTGTTATGTTGATTGAGAAAAACCTGTGAAGAAGGGAGGCAGTGAATGAGATCCAGTCATGGCTCAGAAGTGACAGGATCCCAAATGCAAATTGCCAGCCAGTAGGAGTAATGTGTAAGGAGGATTTCCCCAGGCTTCAAGTCTTGACATGAAAATAGAGAGATCCTGTATATAGACTGACCCCCTTTGCTGGCACTGGGGTTGCAGATCCTTTTTAAATCAGCTTGCTGTTCTTGAGACTCCATCAAAGACCAGAAACATTTCCAAGCCCAAATTTGTTAGCTTCCCTTTGGCTTTTCACTGCAAAGGCCTGATAGGGCCCTCAGTATCACCTGCCACGCTGCTGATGAGGCAGACAACTAATTGATAGAATAGGACTTAAGATGTGGCATTTGTCTTTTCAAGGAAAAGCCAAGTTGATCAAAAAGAAAATGGGAAGGAGGCAAGGGAAATGGGTCAGTTTAATTCAGTGTCCACTTACATCACAAAAAGTAATCTGAGACCTTTTTGAGAGTAGCCTTTAATTCCAGTAAATTCAGGCCAGCGCTACCCATGGAGTTGGCATTTCTAAGCTGAAACCCCCTCTCAAGGGCCCATCCTGAACACAGGGAGCTGCTGGAGTTCACTCATGGAGTAGCAAGGTTTAAACTGCTGCAGCAGGGAACATAAAAATTGCTGGCATTAGGGGAACAACTCCAATGGAAAGATCAGTCACAGGAATAGAGCTTCCTACTTAATCCCAAGTAGTGTGGTCAGAGCTGCTGGTGATATGCCCCATACCTACAATGCACACCTGTGAAAGCATCGTGAATTGTGGTCCTAAGCACAGGACTGTGGCTCTAACATACCAGTCTGGACAACAACTCCTCATCTTATTGAGGGTAAAATCATTTTTCTTCCAGTTATTGCAAGTGGAAACATGTCTATTAGATGCAGAATTCAGAAAGCCCTTTTGCCAGGAATCCTTTATCCAAAGCAGTAAGTAGCTGTCTTTCAACATCCTGTTGTCCACAGCAATCATTAATAATGCTCCTGAGAAGAAGTGCATTTAAGTAGGACTGAAGATCTCATTTATTTAATTCAAGGGCAGACACATTACCAGTGTAAAAAGACAACTCTGACAACAGCCTGATGCAGGTGCATCTTGGTTTTCCACCACCTTGTCCTCTTCTGCCCCAGCACCCAGTGAAATCCAGACTTCCTGGACTTCTGTAGAGCAGAATGCAAACAATCCAAACTACCTCTGTACCAAACCTTTGATCTGGTTGCACATAAAGGTACATTCAGCTTGGGAAAGCTGATGGTGAATGTAGCACCAACCATTTCTCCCAATTACCATTCGTTTCAAGAGCAGGCTTTTGGCCACTGCTACATTCTGATGTGTTTGCTGTGGTTAGAGAATGAAGACAGGGAAGGAGTGAAATACCAGAGGATTCAGAAAATCGGCTTAGCACTGAGCAGTTGCAGGGCTGCAGAGGATCAGTGTAAGCCTCTGACACATGCTATGAAGGAATGCGTGGCAGGAAGAAGTTGACTGCCAATTAGGCTGCCTTCAGCCCAAGGGAACAAGGCACTACCTCTGAGTAAACTGTCTTTTCTGTGTGGTGAATTGTTTAAATTTAACTGTAACACTCTAAAGGTACATAGATACAGGCATTAATAAAACATAATTCACCATCTCTAAGACAAAGTATATCAAATAGAAGGCATTAATTGTCTGTGACATACAGTAAGGAAATGTAATCAGGAGTAGGATGAAAAAAACCCAGGTGACAGTTTTGTTTCCTTCAGTGCTCATGATAACCTCAGCAAAATTGCCTCACTGTTTCCTTCTATGACGAACATTACCTGGTAATTCAGGCTGGTACAGATGCTAGTGCTTGACACACCTGCAAAAGTGTTGTACAAAGCTGGAAGAACTCCTTTCCTCCTTTTCTGTTTCCCCATATGCAAGTGTTTAAGTAACTTGCACATTCTTACAACATGTAAAAAATAGTTTAACTCCAGCAGACTCAGTGAAGTCACGTTACCTCAGTTCTTGTTTCCCCAGGTAAGAGGTAGGCCCTGCTAGGGCTCTGATACTCCTGCACAGTTTGGTCTCTAGGTCCACCTTAGTATCGTCCGATTCTTCAATATTTTTTCTTACAGTGCTGAAAATTTTTAGTTTTTAAAAATGTCTCCAAAGCTTTAATGTTTTTATATAGTTGACATTAGATAAAATCAAGGTTGCACATTCAATATCTCACCCAGATGAAAATCTTGTTTGAACTGCCTCCATTGTGATATTTACCATCCAATTTCAAAAATCCTTGACTGCAGTCACACACTTCAGCAAGACTGGAAAGTAAAGGCTAACCTGATCTGCCTCCACCAGGACAGGGCTAAAACACGAGAATTGTACAAGCTTACCCTACTGTGGTTCAGTGAAGTAGGGGCTAGAGGATTCATTTATGCCAGATCACCACTCTATGCTAGGCTTATTTCTCATATTCACTTAACAGATAAAAGTCCAGTCTGAAGATCTCTGCTGCACAAGGGGAAAAAAGAAAGCATAAGTCTTCGTGGTTGTTTTTTTTTTTTTTTTGAGAGGAGCACTTCAGAAAGCATCCTGTAGGGCTTCAAGATTGCAGCAACAGAAAACACTGATGTCCTCCTCCACAAAACAGATTTCAGGCAGCCTTCTAGAAACAACTCACTAACCCCCTGCCTGCAATTCTGCAGAAACTGTATCCTTCAAGTAAACACTACTGCAGACAATTCTGGCTCATCCACCTGTATCCACACTACTCTGCCTCCACCTCAGGCACAGTGAGGTTTATTTTCATGTTCAGGGTAACCCATGTGGAGATTGTTCCTTCCACCAAAACCTGCGAGAAGGAACACTGTGCAAGCGCCCAAGGGATCATGCTGGTGTGCTATGGGATTCCAACACCAGCCTGTGATAACATTTCTTACCAATCACCTCAAGGTACAGTGTTTGAAGGTCTCTTTTTAAGACGACACTGACAAGAGCCCAGACATCACGCTGTTAAGGATTTCAAAGCCCAGATGTAGATCCAGCTACTCTTTTTTTAATGCCCAAGTTTACGTTACCAGTAACAGGTGACTGACTGTAGGCAGTTCTCTAGAAACTGCTCAAACAAAGTTAGAAACCAACTTGTACTTCTGATAAGGTAGTCTTTCAGAATACCAATGTACAAAAAACTATGACAAGCAAATCAGTNNNAAAAAAAAGAAAAACAGTGGTGATATTCTGAGCTTTTTCCACAGTAAAGAATTACAAAATTAAAGAAAGGAATGCTTTAAATTTTTGTACTGTGCTGAAAATTATTTTCCCCCGGGTTTATAAAACATTAATTTGTTTTTTTTTTATTTTACTATTTTTTTTTTATTTTAAATCAATAGTAATCTAGGACTAGCATCTGTTTCACTAGCCCCGGCATTGCTCTGTACATTAGCTTCAAAGTTTCCTTTCCTTTTTTTATTCATTTTATATTTTGCAATGTTTTTCTCAATATTTAATAGTTTTTCCATGTTTAGATTTTTTTTTTTCTTCGGTGAAGCGAAGTTCTAGATTGTAGTTCCCGGATCCTTCTGTGAACAAAAACAATGCTGTCAGGTTTTTAAATCAAAGCATCACCTTACTTTCTGACATGCCTTCTGCAACTGTATACCTGAAAATACCACGGGCTTTCACAGTATCAGTCACACCAAAGTTCTTTGCAAGCAGTGCATCACAGAGGTAGGTGTCCCACTTCTTAGAGATACTGAAGTATCAACACATGTGATGCTTGGTTATGCTAAAACAGGCTAAAACTAAACAGTACCCTGCATGGCCTTGGAGGAGGGCTAAGCATAGCACTTTGTTACTGTAACTAACTTGTATGCACGTCATCTCTGCTCTAAGGTCAGCATACCAAAGCTCCAACAATTACAGTATCTCCAAATTCCAACTACTAACATATCACGGAGTACAGGGAGTAATGTTCTCAAAGTCTGGGCAGCTTAGTTTAGTACAGACAACTATTCAGCACCTATTTTGTCTCCACTGTCAAAGTACTGTTAGTAAAAAAAAAAAAAAGAAAAAAGTATTCAGGAAAAAAGACAGAAGCATGGAAAGTATGACTCATTCTACCTCCAGAAGGCGATCTCATGCTTGCAGAAAGGAGAAGACCAAGAAAAATGAAGACTTTAAATGATCCAATTTAAAAGCAGGCCTCTTCTGTCACTAGCTATACACATGAAAAGTTCACATACATGCAAAGCCTAACTTGACTGAATGGGGAATAGATGCTTATGTTATCCTCAACTCCACATTTTTCCCCCTCTGAAACTGTAAATATAACACCTTTTGCCTCTTCCTGTCATGCAAAATTAAGATACTAACCCCCTGGAAGATAACCAATATAATATTTTAACATGAAAGCTAAACTGACTAAAATGTGAAGTCAAGACACTGCATAATGTTTTTAATTACTGTGTAATTTTAGATTTTGGCATATATACACAAGTTATGGTGCAAGTATGCTACTCCATATAAGGAAAAACAAGGCTGAGCATCATTTTAAGCTTACTTCTTCCCCAATTTCTCAAGTTCCTCTTGAACAACAGTATGACTGCTCATCTTTGCATGCATGCTCTGAACTAACACCAGCTAACTGTGCGGTTAAAAACAATGCTCCCATGCCCGTATTTGCTAACCAAGAGCTGCTGAACTGAACAGCACAGAGCACAGAACTAGCCTACAACTGCAACCACAGCTGCTTTCTTTCTGTGGCTGTAAATGACACAGAGCCTGGAAGCACACCGCTGTGGACTAGGGACTACTGCCCCCGCCAACCCATAAAGCTACATTACTCAGAAAACTTACTTATTAAACACTTGGAACCCCAGCAGGGTTATTAACTGCCTTTTGAGCAGCTTCTTTAGCTTGGTGCGCTTGTAATACGGCTACAGCTTCATCAACCTGGTAAGTAAAAAAAAAAAAAATTAAGAGAAGCTTAATTATTTCTATATATGTAAGTTAATGAAGTAGCTTAAATTGCACATGCAAACAGTACCTGCATCATTAACAAGGATAACATTAGTCTCAGTTCATACGAACATAAATCACGCGTACCCACCAAAAGAAGGCAATTCAACTTCTCACCCTGGGCCACTGCTGCACTTCCCCTACTCCACAGGGCCAGCATGAACACCTGATACATCAGTGTGAAAATCACTTCTGAAATAAGCGAGACAAAAGCGCACCTACCTTCGAACGAAGGGACTCTGGAGACTCGAGCATGTGCAGGAGTTCAGAGTTGTCAATCTCCAACAACATGCCAGTGATCTTACCCGCCAGAGTAGGGTGCATGCTTTGAATAAGAGGAAATAGACGTTCACCTAGAGAGAAAAAATTTACCTGGAGTGACAAATCTCATCTGGTGAATGTAGCATAGATTCAAGGAAAAAAAAGGGCATCACATATCCTTTTTCAACTTCTGAAACCATGTACTCTGCTTTTTAAGGTAATAAAGAGCACTTAGTGTGCTTCTGCTACAAGTCATAAGGGTATCACACATACGTACCTAACATCTGCTTTTGTTCTTGTGGAGGGGCAGAAGCCAACATGGAAGCAGTCAAGGGTTCCTGGCCTTGCACATGGACAGCAGGCTGCAAATTAATTTTACACCATTTTGAGATTAAATTCTAGCTTGTAATTAGTTGCAGTTTCAAATACCAATGTTACACAACTCAGCATAAACAATGCCTACACTGTCAGAAACCTGGAAGAAATCACATCCAAGTCAATTTAATCAAACCGAGCTGGTTCAGGCTGAGTGATGCTGGAGAGCAGTATCAACCACCCCACTGTGGAGCAAACACAAGGAAAATTCAGGCTAAGCTATCAAACTGGAAAGCACAATGTAACACAGGATCCCCTCCCCTCCCAGGTGAACTTCAGATACGCTTAAAACCCCAAGGCAGCACTGGTGCCATAATGCAGAGCCTGAACTCCAGAACAACAAAGGAAACTCTTAATCACGAGCACCCCCACCTTTTGTCTGCAGAAAACCCAGCAAAAGCACAACCAGTTCCTAAAATGACATACCTGCTGCATAGCAACCTGTGGCTGTGTATTCAGATGCTGCTGAGGGTTACGAACACCTGCAGCATATTTGTACTGCGGTACTGTGCGTACAGCAGGAGTAGCTGCAGTAGCTGCTGCTGCAGGACGTGGACCCATTGTTTGTGTTGATGTATTAGCTGAAAAGATAACAATTGATCGTGAACAACCCCATCTTCAGTTGAGCATGCACTGTACAAAAGTTGAAACAACCAACCAAAACTGAGGATCTAACTGAGGTATTATGTTACAGATTCATCCCCATCGTACTGTCAATTGTCACATCACTGGTCACATCTGAAGTTTCAAAGCTAGAAGTTTACTAGTTGCTGTTTTCCAGTCATCTCACTAGTGAATTGGTTTTTCCTACCCACTATTGAAAGATGTGAGAGAAACATTCACTTTTGGTTGGATATTGATTTCATTCTAACCTCAAAAGTAATTTGATTTCCTGAACACACATAGTCAACAGTAATCCAGAAAAAGATACTTTTAGGAAGCAGATAGCTAAAAACCCCACTGCCTAACACATTCTCAGAGTTAGGACTCCATTACAGTTAGTTCTGGTTCATTCAGTGATGTGCAGATTCTGGACACATGACAGAGGCTCGCAAGACTCTACAACAAAACAGTAAGAGCTAAAATCGGATTATCTCAGGATCTTTACATGCAACTTCTTACAGCTGCCACAGATATTTAAAAATGGCAGAAGTTGTCATACAATACTATTAAAACAGACACTAAAGGAAGAAATATTTTGTGCTAAAGAGATGGGACCACAGCAGAAGTCTGATTTTCAGTCTTGCTGGGCCAGTACTTTACACTGCTACTAGAAGGTGACACCAGCATACCGACCTACTACGGGCCAGAACAGGAGAGAAGTGGTACCGCACAGGATACTGAACTTACAAATGTTTTTGACACATTCTGAATCAGCAAAATGAGAGGTTTTATAATTGAAGTTTTGGCAAGTGCAACTCACCAACACGTTGTGTTGACATGACTCGTGGAACCTGTGAAGAAGCCGGTCTCATGGTACTGAACGGTGGCCTGGGAGCTGCTGGGCGGATAGCACCAGGCATGTTTTGGAATGCTGTGTTTTAGGGAAGAAATGTTACGTTACATGCCGGAACACTGGACGGTGAGAAGAGTTCAGGAGTAATGCCACATAACATGGCAAAGACTGATGCTGTAATTCCACGAAAATGTACATAAAGTGTCAAAGGTAAAGGCTTATCGAGTTACAGCCATCACTGGAAAGTAACGAAGTGACTTACGATGAGGTCTGGCACCCTGAGCAGTCCAGCGAGGACTAGGTCTAGCAAGTTGGGCAAGTTGGTTAGTAGGGTAGTACGCAGCACGGTTCTGAGTCTGTCAAATGCAAAAACATGCTATGACCTCATTGTCTTCGAAGGACATACAGAACAGTGAATCACCTTTCTGCTATGAAGTTACAATGCTGAAATTACAGATGCATGCTAATTGTTTTCTTTACTCTTAAATCTAAACAGCTGTTACACACATTACAACACATTCAGTTACTCAGCTCTGTACATACCTGTGGGATAGCTGCCATGAAGTAACCTGAAGGAGGTGCTGGTTGGTAAGGGTTGATTACAGGATTAGGTACTGCTCTTACACTTGCCATCCTCTGCATATACTGGTTGGTGAGATGAGCCTGGCGCTCTTCCTTACGCTGGGCAAGAGCTACATACAATGGTTTAGTAGCCACAATTCTACCATTCATCTCTGTGACAGCTTTGGTGGCTTCTTCTGGTGACGAAAAGCACACAAACCCAAATCCTTTGCTGCGCCCACCTTCCATCATGACCTGTCAGTACAAAACGTAGCTTTAACAGAGTGTTAGACCTGCCCCTAGTCAGCTTGCATGAGTTCCTTTTTTCAGCTTGCTATACAAGTGAGACCACAGGTTTGTTTCACGGAATGGATTTATAAAAAGGAGCATAATTTAATGACAAGCCAATTCTTTAGTGACAAAAATCTCAGTGAAGTAATGCTGAACACACCCATGCACAGAGATGACACAATTTTTCTCACAGTGATGTCAGCACACAAGAAACAAAAATGGTATGATGCGCTTAACCTGGAATGTACAGGCACCATGACAGCAGGTGTCCATGTATATGCAACAACAGTAACAACCACAGGTGACTGGGTCACATTTGTCAGTCAACAAAATAAACCGCTCTTCCTTAGCGAAGGACCACCACCCAGCAATCAGAGGACGAGTGCAGTCTGTAAGCTTTACCTTTGCACTAGTGATTGTACCAAACGGGGAGAATTCTTTTCGGAGACGTTCATCATCAATTCCGTCATCTAGATTTTTCACGTAAAGGTTTACACCCTAAGGAAAAACATCAAGTTAGTTTTGAAAGCAAATGACCTGCATAAACCTGGAAGTGAAGTCAGTTCTCTTGAATTAAAAGTGAACCTGGTATCTGGTGATCCTGTCCTGCTTCATTTGCTCGAATTTACGCTTCAGCTCTGTCTGTCTTTCCACTTTTTTCTGAGCCCGGCCAACATAGATTTGTTTCCCATTGAGCTCTTTTCCATTCATCTCATCTACAGCCTGCAGTAAGAAACCAGAGGTTAGCAGCGCTTTGTATTTACCACGATATTTGTATGCTATGTTATTTTAAACACCCCATGTGTGATCCTGACTGCTGTCAGAGAAGGAATTCATTTATGAATGTACGCAAGAGTGAGAAATACATGTTTAAGACAGGATTTGTTCCAATCTCTTGCTTAGACACTTAACACTATTGAGAAATCCCAGAAATGCCTTTAGAAAAGCAAGCTTCATTTGTCGCCCCTGATCTGTTCTGAATTTCTCCTCCAGATTCTGCGTCCTTCCTGCCATAGTAAGCTGACACAAAGCAACCAGCTGCCAAAGAATTAAATGATACAGCATACTGGCATGCTACAGACACATACACAAATTAATAGGGCCCTTGTTCCAAAGTTACTTTTCAAGGCAAAAGCAGCAGCACAGGGCTGGCCATTTTCTTACAGCTGTGCCAAATGTGCTCCATAAAACTAATAGCCTTCCTGCTGACTTTGCAGTACCGAGGTCTGCAAACACAATCCTTTCTGCCTTGCACTTGCACAAATGTTTTGTGCAACCAAATTGGATGCAATGATTCATTCGGGTTTTGCAGGGATGTAATAATTTACCATGCTTGTATGTTGCCCAGCATGAAAGAATCCAAAGCTCACTGAAATCTTTAAGCCCAGCTACAACAGGTTCTTAAATTATTCAAGACTTCTCATTTCTACACCAGTTCCAGCTTTTTCAGAGTCTCTGAACTTAACAGGCTCCTCAAATCAACTCATTTGGCTCGTAAGAAAGCATTTCAAACGACAGAAACTGCATTCAGTCATTTAGGAAGAAGAAATCTGCTCTTGCGGTGTCCTTGACCAATTAAAAACCCTTAATGAATTCACAAGATTCCAACACACTCAGTGAAACTTATTTGGTTCTCAGTCATAGAATTCCTCACATGGAGTACAAAACCTTACTTTTTGGGCATCTTCATGTCTTTCAAAACTAACAAAGCCGAAGCCTTTGGATTTTCCACTTTCATCAGTCATAACTTTCACACTTAGGGCAGGACCTGAAAAGAGAATGAAATACTTTATGGTCCATACACATAGTGTACTCTCTTCATGCCTTTAACATTGTTCAGAAGTTTTCACATTTAGTTTCTTCAGTTCTGCTACAGAAGGCTCCTGCACCGATGATGGTATCTAGGAAACACCACCCATTAATATAAAATTGCTGATTTGCCTGGATGCTGAACTGCAGCCTTTATGGGTCAAGTCTGCCACACTGCTTCTCTCTCCTATTGCATTTTCAACCAAAATGGGATACAAAGTTAACATCAAAGTGAAATCAGTAGTTTTTAATGGAAAAAAGTGAGATTGTTTAAATAAGCCTTGGTGTTCCACCCTTTGAAACAGGTACTGAAACCTGCAGAAAAGGCCCTTCCACTAGCTACATGCTTTGGTGAACGGATCCCAGCTGAGCAGTTCCAAAACTTCAAAAACTTCAGTTCAGACTCCACTAAGAGAGAGACAGATAAGCTAAATTCACCACCACTTCATCCCCAGATACTTCAACAGTAAAAACTTGCTATAGGATATCTCACACACAAGACTCTGTGTCTGGCTTTGCATGATATCCTCTAGAACACAGCAAAGCATAAGAGGGGAAAAAATATAAAAAGCCATGAGGGTGAAGATGCAACCACCACAATGAAAGCTGAGTAATGAAAGCAGAGAGACCCTGAATAAAGGTCAGTCTGCAGATCAGTGTAAAAGCAACAGGAAACTCATTTGCCATGTATCCCACACTGAACTCATAACATCCATCTGTACTAAAACAGAGAACATTTGTCTGCACCTTCAAAAATTTGCAAAACCCATTAAAAAGACTACTTAGACATTATTTTCAGATTATCAAAAATAACTTTGATAGGAGTATATATTATGTCCTAGCTACTCAAAATTCTTTAGTGGATGACATTACACTTGGCAATTGTATGAAGTACTAACTTTTCAGTACTTTAAAAAAAAAAAAACAAAACTTCAGCCAGCCATCAGATTCCTCTTACTACAACGCACTGCACAGACACAAGAAGCAAGCTGGAGTTCACCGGTGTTTTATATAAACTCAAAGCATAAGACATTACCAAACTTGCCAAAGAGTTCCTTAAGTCTCTCATCATCCATGTCTTCTCCAAAATTCTTGATGTAAACATTGGTGAATTCCTTTGCTCTGGCTCCAAGCTCTGCTTCACGTTCCTTGCGGGATTTAAACCTTCCAACAAATCTAGTTTTGGGATAACATAAAGGGTGTATTAAGGAAAGCCTGTCAAGATTTAAGAATTTTCTTTAATCCTCTGGCTTCGTATTTTTTTCTTAATCAGCCTCATTATTCATTATAGGCATGAAATTCTTGAGATAAAGTATTCAAGATAAAACTATCAAAACCAATTTCACCATCTTTTCCTATATCAGTGTGCTTATCACAATTGCTAGCATAAAAATGCTTTCAAGCCATTGGCGCTACTGCCAGCTCTTGTACAGCCTCTGACATCAGGAGACACGTGGCCAATGGGAGAGATCACTAGGTGCACTGGAATGCTGGACACCAGCATCATCTCTGCCATACTAAAAACGTGGCAGCCTCAGAGCAGTTACTGGTCTCCTGCCTTGACCTTAAGCAAGGGCTATCCAGCTAACCTCCCATGCCCTTCCCTGCCTATGTCAAAGCAAAACTTTTTTTTTCCTCTCTCTCAATAGGCATGGGGCAGTAAATTGTGCAACTTGCTCTGCAGTCAAATGCCATTGTGAACTGGCTGGGAACGCTCAAGGTCAGTTCACACTGTCTGAGAAGGAACAGAAACTGAACACAACACGCTGGGATACTGGGAACTCCTCTAACACAGAAGTTACATGGCTATCACTGACTTCTGATCACAGACTTTCACTCTCCAATCTCCAATCATCATTCAAACTCCAGAGTTCCAAGTCTAACCAATTCTTTAACATAGCATACAGTACCTCCGCATTTTCTTCAATTCTGACAACTTCACTAGGTCCATAGTAACCAGGAATAAGAACAATAGTGCAATGTGTTCAGCAGATTTTGACAGTGAGCAAAGTATATTAACACACTTTTAAAAACCTAGCTTTGAACACAAATGCAAAGCAAAATCAACTTCTATGATGTATTTTATTGAATAAAATTTATGTAAATCATGTGTCTTTATGACTACACACTAACCCTATTTAACCTTTTAAAGGTCTTTTAAAGGTTAAAAAAAAGGAAGAAGCTGACTAAAGACATCCACAGTATACCAGTCAAGTACAGGACAAGAGGGAAAACAGAAGTTTCCAAAGGTATATTCTCCCTGTACATGGCTTGATCCATCTACCTGTACATGTAAAAATAATCCATGATGGTAAACTCATGCTGAGTTTTGTTATCCTTTTTTCCCAAACCATCTGAAGTACAGAGCTAGTCTTTCGCAACCACACCAAATACCACAGCAATCCCTTAGGCACAGCTGTGAGGCACACTCACCCCCCACCCAGCTGAGATATCACTAACCAACAGCCAAATCTATTTTCCTCCCCTACAGTATGACAACAGCTGTAGTCCTCAAACCATTGTTTCTGTAAGTTGTTTTCTACTCCTATTCCCTAGCTGCCTACTAGCAGACACTCATCACAACACTGAGTATGATCAGACNACTGAGTATGATCAGACCACTATTCAAGATCGAATAGCCTGAGAGCTCTCAGTTCCACTGAAAAAATGGATGGTGACACGCCCGTCACAAAACTTCTGTACAGAAAGCATTGGTTCAGAATATCCCATGGGCTGTACTTTATCTCAGAGCAGCAAGGCCAGAAAAAGGAAGTTCCCAAACCTCCATTACAGCATTAGCTTGTAAGCCAACTAATACATTTTATTCTCTCCTCTCAAGTCATTCAGCAGCGTTTTCTGAACATATTCTGCCTCAGAGTGCAATTCCTACTATTCCTTGCACTAAAATTCTCAGTCCTTTTCGCAACAACCTGCCTTCTCTAGGTAAGCTTCGAGTAGGTGCCTACTGGATGTTGAATTTCAGCCTGCTGATCCCCAACAACACACGCGTGTACTTACACTTTGCGGTCATTAAGCAGCATACCATTCATTTTTTCAATAGCTCTTTCTGCAGCTTCTTGTGTCTCAAAATGTACAAATCCATAACCCTTGGATCCATTTTCATCACATACCACCTAGTAAAGAAAAACCTCGTTGTAATAGCCATGGAGTGTTTCCAGCAGAATTTGAAATTTTTTTTTTTACATGTCCAATCATCAATTGTACCCATAATTTTCCACTAACCTTACAAGAAAGGATGTTTCCAAAAGCAGAAAATGTGTCATACAAAGCTTTGTTATCAATTGATTTGTCCAGGTTTTTGATGAAGATGTTTCCTACACCGCTTTTGCGTAGAGATGGATCGCGCTGAGACCACATAATGCGCACTGGCTTGCCTTTTATGACATCAAAGTTCATGGTATCCAAAGCTCGTTCAGCTGGAAAAACATCATGGGAGTTAGTAGGAAGTACAGAAGTTACTTAAACAAGCACAAAAATAGCATTTTAAGCACAACTCCTCACAAAACTTCAGCTATTTTAAGCCCAAAACCACAACCACCAAAATGCACACTCAAACTTCCAATGCAAACACCTCTCCTCTTTTATGCAAGTGAAAACTGGCAAAAACTCCTTGGCAAGGGCTGCGCTGAAGAAACAGGAAGGAACAAGACCAGCTGCAGCGTAAGTGACTGTACCCCACTATGGAAGGACGGTGCCCTGTCAGGAGAGAATATATCAAGCAATGGCAATCACAACCTATTCCACAGCAGGAAAGGTTTTAACATTTGTAAAACTCTGCTGACCAGGGCCGCTCCACGCAGATGTACACTGCAGCAGTGAGAATGCCTCTGGGGTACAAGGTATGCCTGCATCAGGGAACATTAAAAGCTCACAATGAAATACATCCACCATCAAAGAAGGAGCAAGCATTCAATCAGCAACATGCAGGATAAAACCCAGCTTTTGCTACTTCAGTTGAGCAGGTTTTCCAGCAGAACTCCTTAACTGACTTCTCACAGCCTGAATTTGAGCTCTCAGATAGGGAAGCGTCAAGACATCCTCAGTTTTCATATGGCCTTTCAAAGCAACAAGACATGCCTGTGATCTTCTCAGTCAACAAGGTATCCAAGCAAGAAAAAGACAGCTCTGACTTACAGCAGACATGATCCCCTGTACCAGCTCTCTTTAATGTTTGTTCCTGTCTTTCTGGAAGCACACTGAAAAAAGTCCCAACACATACCTGAAGCCATACCCATCTGTGCCAGCCCGTTCCTCTGCCATCTGCCTACAGCAGGATGTTAACCAGACTGAAGTAATTCTGTGTTAAAGACAGTAACTGTGTCAGTTACTCGTTTTTATTAGAAGGGCCAAAGGCCAACCATCCTGTCAAACTCCATCAAAATCTTTTTTTTTTTTTTTTAACCTTAAAGTGCTGCTTATACATTTGGCTATGTTACTGGATATCACAGCTAACAAAAGTTGCAACCAGCCTGTTTAGCTGGTACACCACGTCACCTCCTTTCCTGCCGTGTTTTCAGATTACAAGCGAATCTGAAGATTACATTCCCTGACAGACATCCGCAGAGGTTAGCTGGATAAATACCTAACGGGCATTCTCTTGTTCAAAAGCACCTCTTGGTGCTATCACCAGATTCACATGGCTGTGGCAGATTAAGAGCCGAGGTCACAACAATATAGGTACTGCCTCTCTCTCTTATGAAAGTTAATGAAGATTTCACAAAGTTTACCATAAATCAAGCAGGAGAGAAGAGCCAGCCTGGGTTACTGATATTCAGAAATTAAATGCACCGTCAGACAAAGAAAATGAACAGTGGCTATCAGACATGCTGCAGTAGAAGCATCTAACTCTGGTGGTGCCCTGGAAGTCATTAGAACCATCACTGCCAGCACCAGCAAAAGTGCCAGTAATCAACAGTTCATTATTTCCAGGAGTAGTCACAGGGCTTCCTTTTACTAGAAGAGAGGCTTTTGCAGCTCCTGCTAATTGCTTCTAGAATAATCCTAACACTCCTCAAGAACATGTGCTCCTGGACACACCTCTCCCTTCCCCAAACATCTGACTCCGGAGGAGCACCAACAGTCAGCATGTATCTTAGACTGATACAATTTCTCCATCCTAAGGACAGCATGGCAACCCTCCCCCTCTTTCTGTGGAGTGGAAGCACAAGAAACACAAAGATTTCTGCCTAACCAGCACCCCACTGCCACACCACAATATACTTTAAACCGCTGCTAGAACACCTGACATACTTTGCTAGGTATAAGCTACTCACTGCAATCTGCCAGCAGTGAAATTGGCTTGTGCTCGCCAGGCTTCGGGGGCCTGCCAGGGGACGACCCCAGGCAGCAGTTAACTTGTTACCTCCTGGACAAGCCAGTCCCGGCCCTACTTGTGCAGATCCCGCTGGAGCTTCTGTTGAATGAGTCACCGGTTCCCAGAGCAACCAGCCGGGCAACTTGAGCAGCAACTTCATAATCACACAGAACACTTAACACCAAATGCCCTAAGCCCACACAGAACAGCTACAAGACAAGAAACCTCTGGAAACACAGCCACTGAAACTCTGATGGGAAAACTGCAGCGCCTGATTACTCAAGAATATGCCGAGTTCATGATTAAATGAGATTTCCTGGGTTTTACTCTGAATAATGAGTCAAATTCAGAGAAGTCACAACTGTGAGATGGGTGCATACCTCACACGTGTGTCATCAGGCCTAATGAGGTTTAGGAAGAGCTTTGGGATCCCTGGTTTACAGACAGCTGGGAATGCCCAACACCTTCAAAGGCCCTTCCTAAACCCGAGCTAGTTGTTACTAGCTGGTTAATGAGCATGGCCTGGGACGCGGCTAGGAATTAGGCTAAACCACGAAAAGGCAGCTCGCTTGGAATTCAAAGGAAACCAGCATGACTACAGGAACAACCATTTTTCCCCAGAGCTGCTATTTCAAGGCTTCAGAAGACGGGTTGTGCGATCTGTCAAGAAACAGACCAGCAAACACCTTCGAGGTATTTGCCAAGAACATACAATTCTAAAAGTGTTGCGGAAGTACAATCACACGGCATTGCTGACGTGCGTCTTGAACACGTGCTGCCAGTTACCTGCCAGAAAAAAGTTTGACACAGGCCAGAAACACTTGTAGTGGACTGGGTGCGAAACGTGGGCACCTCCGTCCCCACAGCCAGAAAAATGCTTCAGCATCTGGAGTACGGACATTTTCACAGGCGTCAAACCCTGAAGGCAGGCGCTGCTCAGGTGTAGAAGCTCCCTTTACTCCCACATGTGAGGCACCACAGAACTAAGTCACAAAGCGCAGGGCTGCAGAGGTGCTTTAGCTAACCACAGAGGTAGGTGACTCTCCCAGAATTCTGTTGTTACTAAGGAGGAAAGCATTTGGAACACCTTCAGCTTCCGCCCTGACATCACCATGCCACAGTGCTGGGCTGTGCTGACCCCTTTACCTTCTGGGTGAGCTGTACTGCAGTTTTTTTAGCAACTGAAAGCAGAGCACGTTAAAGCCAGCATTTAGGTTCTCTCATCCTAAACGCTGACAGAATAAATTAAAAGCTCTGTGAAGTGAGAGAGCTGACAACCACCGAAATTTCTTATTAAAACACGAGACAGTAACTTTTACTGTTCACCTACAGCTATGACGAGTGCACAAGTCTGACCTGATAAGGGCTACACACTGAAGCTAATTCTGAAAGCCAGTTAATCCAACTGCTTGGAAAGTTTGTAACTCTGATCTCTCACACTCAGATACCTGAAAATAAAACCTTTACAACGGAAAGCTGTTTGCTTAACTTGAAACTAAGCATGTTCCAGCTGGTCAAAATATTTTTTATTCTAACTGGACTCCACAAAGCCTAAAATTGGTCAATTCGGTTCTTTTATAGAAATACCCTCCAAATGAGTGCGCTGGTCTGCTGAACTTCGCAGAGACTTGATCAGAACGATACGGGAAGTTTCTGTACCGATACAACTTTAGAGAAACAGGAACACTGCGTGAAAAGCAAGTTTAACCAGAAAAAAAAAAAAACAAAACAGCTTCGTAAACAAGGTGCCGGGGCACCGCACCGACCAGCGGGCCGGCATCCAGCTCGCTCGCTCCCCGAGAAGCGAGCGCGGGAGGCCCGAGCCCCCTCACCCCCCTCCACGTGACGAACCTG
>VXAV01007124.1:6232-21788 GCA_013399715.1 Alectura lathami | reverse complement strand
TGCTTGTAGATGCAGCCTTCAGAGTGACGAGAAGTAGTTTTACAAAGGACGTCTTTAATTGTACTACTGTGACTAGAACCGTCTCAGTTTTAACGTGAACGCTTGACTTCATGAATGATCAGAGTAGTTGTTTAGCCTGATTTGATTGCCAGCATTACTCTTCCATCTAAATGTTGTGACTTTGAACTACCAGCAGATGTCATTGTTCTAGAAGATTATGACTGACTGTAGTCATGGTCAGCAATACAAATGCAAAACTGTACCAGCCCTGGGAGGAGAGTTTTAAAATGCTCTGAACAGGGAATTCAGGGAATTGAAAACAAACAAACAAACAAAACAAAACAGAGTTTCTACATCAGCCATATAATCCTTATGCATTTTAAGAACAGGCTGCTCTAAGAAACCTGCTGGGCATCAAATACTACATTGCTTTACCATGCAGCTGACTTGATGGTCGCTGAGCAAACAGTCTATTTTCTGTTTGTGTATTTATATGTGGTATGTCCTGTTATTGGTCTGATCTCAGTGAAAACTGAGCAAAAAGGTTCATTAATAGCCATCTGGATAAAGGTAATCAGTGACTTGAGGAAAAAGATTGTGAACTTGTTGAAAATGCAGAAAGCTATGAAAAAAGCAAGGCCAGTGCCTGAGAAAGCTGAAAGACAGCCTAAAGGCTGCAGTTGTTTAAAGTGAGAGGACGAGAAACTCACTGCTGACAGGTATTGCTGCTCTGCACCTGGTGAGGAAAAGGCAGCTCTTTACTCCAGTGGGAAAGTTGTTCAGAGATCACATTTAATGCCACACACCTCTTTCTGAAAGTACAATGTGCAAGCTCAGGCCTTGAAGACTATGAAGAGCTGCTGCGGTAAACTGTATCGCTGGGTATTTCTGCAGGGCCAAGGAAGATTATTTAGATTAATTCAACTGAATGACCGTAAGCCCTCTTTTTGTGCACAGAAATATAAAACCTGGAGAGGTGTAAAATGGGGGCCAGGTTCTGATCCTGCAAGAGTCTTGTTTTCTTAAAACAAAAATAATCACGTTACCACTACCCTGGTTGAGTGACATTGCCATTCTCCTTTGTCTAGACTGTTGAAACTCTTAATTTCATTTCACTTTATTTGCTGTGGTTCCTTTTAAATCTCAGGATGCCACAAAAGGGGAGCCAATGATGCTACATAACAGCAGATTCTTCCTATCAACAGCAATGCTAGTCATGAGTTTTAAATGATCAGGACAGCAGAGTCTCACTTGAGCACTTCTGTTCTTATTTTTGCAATTACAATATAAAGAAATCCACGTGGGCAGGGACTTTATATCCAAAAAGAGAAAAGAACTTGCTTCTGAAGGCAGAGTTTCTTTACGGCAGAGCAACAGGGTGGTTTCAAGGAGACCTCGTCTGATTCCCAGCACTGCCCTGCTCATTCACCCTGGGCAAGCTGCTTTGCATTTCTGTGCTTCCATGGGTGTTTTAAACAAGAAAGTGATGCTACCCAAGTTCTTGCAAATGCATAGTCAGGTTTCCTCTTTGCTTTCACAATTGCTAGTACAGAGGTCATTATTTTCAAGAATACTGGTACATAGATTCATAGAACACAGCTATTACCCCACTAGGGTTTTTCTGATTCTGTGATCGTATTTTCCCATTAAAGCATTGCCATTAAGAAATGGCAAATGATTTTGCTTAATCATTTCCAATCAACAGGGCTAAGTATACGTGCAAATATCTTGAGACAGGATATTCAGCTGGGAAGAGCTAAAACATTATTTAATTCGTATGATCCCTTTAGCAGCTAAACTGCAAACTTCTAAACCCACATCACTGGAGATGCCACACTGGAGATGCTGAGGAAAGGCACTGAGTCATAACATGACAGGTTCTTACAGAGGTGTACTGAATAACATTTAACTATCAAGGTAAGAAAGTACTTCAAGGAGCATCAGGGAGCATATTTTTCCCAATGACAGTACTGTGCAATTTGATAGGTCATTAAGGTCACTTTCCTTCCACAATATCAGATTCATGAAGCTGATGGATGCAAGTGATGCCCTTGGTGACACCTATGCAGGCTGAGCTGAAGCTGTGTAAGTAACCAACTGGCTCTCTTAACTGGATGCTAACAAACAAGTCTGCACAAGAGAACAGAATCCAGTTTGTTCCTTCGCTCTTGTTAGCTGAGTTGGTCTGAGTAGTTAGCAAGAGAACAAAATATTTAGATATGAGTCATCAGAAGAGTTACTGGATCTCCTTTTGAATGCTACATAAATTTTGAGCAAGAGTGTCATGTCACTCTTTGGAATTAAATCATGCCTGGAAGCAAAATTCACTGTATACATTTGGATTGACATCTGCTTGCTTTCATACCCCTTTTATGTTTGCTCAGCCCAGAAACAACAGAAGACAGATCCTGCCTCTTGGATCCCCTATAGGTTCTCTGTTTAATTCACTATGACTTTTGGTAATATAATTCAAGAATCCTCACGGAGCGGTGTACATACAATCCTTAGGTGTAATTTAGGATGTCCCTTAGCAATCATGGTTATTTGCATGATTTTCCTAAACCAACCAACCAACCAACCAAAAATCCACAAAAAAACAAATAGCCCTGAAAAAAATACAGAAATTGCAAGTAATCTTATTTATGCAACACATACAGAATTCTACAAAGCTTTTTAGATCAGAACTCTACATTACGTATAGAAACATAAAACTTGCTTTTTACTCCCTCTAGGTCATAAAGGTGGAGCTACCACAACCCTCAGACAAATACAACATGAAGTACACATAGAGTTAAATTTGCTACAAAATCCAAGTAACCTAGTGTTCAAGCTCTAAATGTACATTTACAGGAATATAATCAACTTCAGAGTACTAAATTAAACTTTAGTAAGTGGAATTATTAAACCAAATCTGCCTAATTTGCATGGGCATTTTCTTCCAGGAGTGCTGAGCATTTGGAGCTTCCATTGCCCGAAGTGGCAGCATCTGCCCAGGACCTGACAACAACCTAGGCCAAAAGCGATGGTGATTACAAAGAAGACGCCAAGAGAGCTTTGCTTGGCTTTCATGAGCAGTACAGGATGATTCAGGTTAACGGCATAGAGTTTTTGTATTTTGTATTTTGTATTTTTGTATTTTTCAGTTTTTGTATTTTTGTATTTTGCATCAATTATTGCAGGAACTTGGCATCGTTAAGGTGTCCCATCCAACAAGCTTACAGGTTCATCCCAGATGCACTTTCTTAGACAACCATCACACTAGGCAGAACTAAGATTTTACCTACTGAATGCCTCAACAGAGCTAAGCAGTTCTAGAGAGAGCATTCTAGAGAAAAGGGAAATGAAAGAGTAAGCCAGAAGGTTGAATAACGTATGAGGAACAATCCATACTAATCTAGCATATAAAAGGACAATACTGAAGAGAAGATATCTTCAAAGGAAGTTCCAGTGCTACTTCATTTATTTATTTTAGCAGAAACACATTATTCACAGAACAGGCTGTACAGCAGCTTCAGTAAGATTTCATTCCAGGTGGATTCACAGATCAGTTTCTGTTCCATAACTGCAGCCATTCTACAACAGAAGTTCCATGCAGTTTCATTTTCTGCCTTCTTATTAAAGGTCTCTAATGAAAACGTACGCCACCTGCCTGTTTAAGTGCTCATTAATGATGCTGTAATCAGAATTGCTACTGTGACATCTTGCACCACTGCCTGCAGTGGCTGCTCTGTGTGTACACTGCGCTGGGCTCTGCTTCTCAGTGAAGTAAACAATTGCTCTTTCAAGCCACAAAAATGCACGTCTGCTCTCAAGGAGACATGCTTTTTGCTGCATCATTAAAGAAAAACGTGCTGCCCGTGGTATCAAAAGCCCAAACATACGCAAACCCCAATGCTTCATCAGAAAAAAAAAAATGTGCGAACAACTGAAAACATTTCTCCTCTTTATATAGGAATACATGGACAGAGAATCATCCCCCACAGACCTGGGACATCACGCTTCAGAAGATTCCACACAAACTCTCCACTCAGGAGGGCACACAGCACTTCCCCCAGCAACTACACCGGAAGAAAATGACTTGAGACATTTCTAATAAAGACTCTCTCCATAAAGCCCAGAAAATCAGCAGGTGAGTCCTTCTACAAGGGTTAGCCTCAAATAAAGACATAGTTTTATAGTCAGTAATGTCCTCTTGTTATTCCTGCTGATGTTCCAAGAAAAACGTCTCCCTCCACAACAGCACTTCCTTTCTGCTACTGAAATGAGTCAGCATGCAAGCCTATGCAATGGACCACTTGTTCCTATGCAAACTTGTGTCTTTGTAATCTTCTGCGTTAAGTATCCCTCAAACTAGCATAAGTAAATAGTGCTGTTGGCTTGCTGTTGGCAGAGGTGAAGGGGCACCTCCCTGGGGGGGCTGACAGCCTGCTACTGCCGCAGAGACCCTCCCTAGTAAGGGGTCCCCACGAAGGTTTGCAGCACTTGCTTCAGTAGCTTTCCTGGGTTGTACTGTAACAGTAGCAGTCATCAAAAAGAGAGTAGGAGTGTTCTAAATAGGAAGTAGTTAATGGAAAAATATCTTAAATAGTTGCAGCTTGTTACTGAACGTGGGCCGTTACCACGGGGCTCTTTGTTTCATTCATTAAAAAATGGAGTCTCGATATAGTGGCAGTGTGTTCTGGTGCTTTTTTAATGAGTAATGAATCATTCTTTTGCAAAATGGTAGAGAGGATACTCATTTTAAAAAAGCTGACAGTGTAAAAATGCGATTTGTTTCATTTTCAAATAAGCACTGAAAATTCATGTGACTTTATTTTTTGTTACGCACTTCTGTAATTTTTTTCATGGTGTTCATTATATAGCACTATTTCCTCATATTTGAAAATCATGTCTGATTTTCTTAGTTTGCTCCTGAATCTTCAGCACCTGTGGTAGTGCTGATTCTGTAAGCGTCCAACTGTGTTACTCTGCTTCTCCGACACCTGTGTATGCTTTATGTAGTGCCCTAAGATAGCCTTAGTTGGGTGACCCTTGTAACAGTTTGGTGTTCAAACTCACCAGAGCAGCAATACTTGTGATGCTTAATTTTGTTTAACAAAATTCTTCTGTACTCTGATTAAATAAACCTGTTAAAGAAAGTAAATGAGTATCAGCCCATTGCAGTAAACTTAATTTTCCATTTTCTCTGTTATTCATTATAGAAAGGCAGTAAGAAAAGATACAGCTTAGTCAGCCTGGCCGGTGGCTAGATCTAGTTACAGTGTCCTTTGAGGATAAGTATAGCTCATTGCAAGTGACCTTCAGTCACTTCAGTCACAAGTTTTCTTGTTTTAATTCTATTTTAATATTATTCCTGTGAATAACAATTTTTTTGTTGTTGTTGTTTTCAAAATGACATTAATTTGTATCTCTCAAAGAAGACTTATAAATGGCAGGTTTTATATGTAGTGCTAGTAAGTATTTGATCATCTGTTGTTCCAGGACTGTGTCATTTTCCTGAACATCCTTTGTCAATATATCTATGTTTTTGTAGAAGAGGAATATGAGAAAATTAGCTTCTGGTAGCGATAGAAACAAGCTTTTTGTTTCTATGAAAACATTCTGTTTTCTTAGAACCATTCTTGCATTCTTTGAAAACCAAAGGATCTCAAAAAACCACCATCAGTGTGACAGATACAGATGTTCACATATCTATTCCTTTGAGACAGGTTTTGCACAATTAGCTTTGCTAGGGAGCTAATGTTGAAGAAATACAGCTTAGATACTAGAGATATCCAGTAACATAGTGTTCTGGATCTCACAGGACTGTGAATAACATCCATGTTTAAATCCTCTCAAGCTCAATGAAATAGTCTTAAGGCTACTTAGGAATGTAATGCTAGAGAGGATACAAGTACTGACCCACCGCCCAAGGCTCTTATTGTGAGCCTGAAATCTTTTATGGGGAGATTTCCAACATCTCTCACCAAGTTACAAATCTCAGGTCCTGAGTTATTTTTTTTTGGTTGTCCTGACACTATTTCTATATGAAACTAATCTATGGATATCTAAAAGCTCTAATCTGAAGTGTCGTCCCACATAAAGCTTTCGTTTCAAGTGTTGTCCCACATAACTGGCCAGAATTTGGTGGAATTATTCTCCTTGTTAGAAGTTAAGGGTAGAAGTAATTCCAAATAATATTCAAGGGTTACTTCTGAAAACTTGAGGGTAGCTAAAATGCAGTGCTTGAAGCACTCTGGAAATCCCCTCTCAAGCTTGTGAATGAAACTAGTCCAGCAAATGTTTGACGTGTGTTGAACGCTTCTAAAAATTCCTATTTATCTGTTTTCTATTTTGCTTTAAAGACTTCATAACTTAACCTTATGTCTTATAGCAGTGTTTGAGAGATGACTGGTTCTGAAAAGGTAAGTTAATAGTAACAGTAAATATGTGAAAGATCTTTTTTATTCTGCAGGTAGGAGAAAGAATTTTGCATTCAGAAAGGGAACTTTATGGTGTTTTATGAATTAGTGTGCAAATGATCATCCTCTACTCATAGATAAAATAAATTTTAAGAAGATTCTCATGATTTTCAACACAACAAATGCAAAGTGCAGTCCCTGGGCTTTATGAGCTCCTTGAAAGAGTGTGGGCTGAGAACTGAATGTCAGAATGATCAACTTTATTGGAAATGACTTTGGTGTCTTTTCAGAGACAGGCTACATGTGAGCCAGCACCATGTCCTGGCAATAAAGAAGTCCAAAAGTATGCTGTGCTACATTGAAAGGAGCAGAGCTTATAGATTACTCCCCTCTACTCAGCATTCAGTAAATTACATCTACAACATTATGTCCCATTTTGGTACTGCATCATAACAATACTATAAGAATGCTATGAATAGTTCATGATATCATGAGATAATATTTGTATCAACAAACTGGAAAGAGTTCAGCAGGTTTCCACCACGATGTTTGGATATTGAAGTACTTGGTCTATGAGGAGAGGCTGATGGACTGAGGGCTGTTCAACCTGGAGGAGAGAAGGCTTTGGGGACTACCAAGAGCAGTCATCAGTATTTGTGCTAGGATGGAGCCAGACTTTAAGAAAATTGTCAGTTTAGATATACCCATGCCTTTAATATCTGGCTTCTCTTATCTAAATGTCTTTCAGATTATCTCCAAGGCTTTTAACCATCAGTGTTAGTTGAACAACATTTGCTCAGACTTCTTTTAGAAGAAGGGATGGTCTTTGCAGAAATAATGCTATCTTCTGTGATGTTTTTACTTATTTATTATTTTATCAAGGATCTTACTAAAAGAAACAGTAGTCAGAAATAGCTTGGTTAAAATTTGTTTCCTGCAGTGATTGTGTAGAAACAGGGTGGATGCTGAAAATTCCACAGAAGCAGTTCTATAAGTCAAGTCATGTTAAATATCTGTACTGCAGCATGCTCAGCTACAAGTAATAGGGATCAATATTTAAGGATAAATAAATTCAAGACTAGTACATCAATAATTTACGGAAAAATTAAGAGGTAAAGGGTTAAGCTTACTTTGGCTTTTTCTCCCCTTTACTTGGAAGGCAGCCAAGCCTCAGAACAGTGAGAATGTTTTGTCTGAACTGGAAAAGCCGAAACGGTCAGGAAGGTAAACCTAAGCTCAAGTCATGTTTATGGTAGGCTACTTGTGAGCGTCCAATTAATGTGAGAGTCTAATCTGAACCCTCTGTTCGGTTACCTCGAGCACGATAGAACAAAAACGAGGTCAGATGTCGTAAACTCACCCATTTAATGTTAATATAAAGGAAGGCTAGCGATAGAAAAGATAGGAAAGAGAGTAAGGTAGAAGAATAAGCAAGAGTTTGGGACAGGAAATTTCCAGAAGTCACCACCATGGGTCCATTATCTTCAGACTTCAGTGCTGCTCATGCCACCAACACTCTGCTTCTCTTGTTGGTTCATTTTTTGGTCCCCACTTCTGCTGGTCTGCCACTGGCCTGCCACTGGTCTGCCACTGCTGCTGCTATTTAACCCTTTATATGCAACTCACTGCCTGAAGCTTTGGTGGCATGCCAGTTTGTGGTTGTCTTGGCCTCAGGAGAAGCCTGTTGTCAGATTCGTGCTGGCTAACTGCTTCAGATGTGTTGGACCACTATTGGCTACTTACCAAGGATACCACGGACCCAGCAGCCGTTCCATTTGCTCTCTCTGCCCCAGGCAGAGGCTTGCTGTCAGAGTTAGCTGCCTGAGGTATTGCCGTTCTCAGCAGACGTTCGGTGGCTCATGCAGGAAAACATTGAGACAAGTGTCCCCCAGATCAGTCTCTCACGCTACCAAAGCCAATTTGGTTCTGTATAAATCTTCACAACAGGTCCTTTTCAGATAAGAGAGCCTGCAGAGAAAAATTTGTTGGTCTGCCTTTACTTTCTTATTCTTTGCTATGTTCTCTTATTGATATCTGATGGATTTAATAGGTGCTCTCAAAATGAGCAGTAGTCTTCACATTCTTTCTGTGGGACTCTGTTCTTGGTTGAGCAAAGGAAGAAGTTCATAATCTGATAGTCTTTTCTACAGAGCTCATCTAAGTGGGAGGAGGAATTCCCCAGATGTTGCCAATGTTGCAAATAACCTATTTCCCGCCCAAAGTCAGTTTAAATGTGTTACTGAGTTCTCATTCAGAACTTAAATGGTGCCTCGGAGTTTAATAATGATTCAAATGGTGAAAGTATTTTGCTGTTATAGAAGAAAAGTTCATGCAAATGGTGCCTGTCAGGAATTTAACTAGATATTAAACCCAGAACAATGTTAATTTGCTTGCAAGTAGGTTTCAAAGACCAGTGAACAAAATAGGCTTGCAATTCAGTTTTAGTGTTCATTGCCTCGAAGATCTGACCACTAGCAACATATAGCATGAATAAGATATGAGGTCCATTTAGCAGCCAGATACGCTGTCATAAACTGGTCAAAATAAAGAGTAACGACAATCTCATGGAAAAATGTTCAAATTTGTATTTACAGTGTGAATTCATATTTCAATCTAATTCTTATCTACATGTTTCAAATTATAGTGTAACAAATATAAGGTCGAATAATATGATCTGTGTGCAATTATTTCTTACATCTTCACTGTTTTTTTTTCAAGTCCATACAATTCTTTGTATTAAACATGAATTATGCTATATACAGAAAATCAGTGTTTCATTACTGTGCATTTATTTGTCATTGCCATGAGTTAATTAAAGATTGTCCTGCAACATGGCCTCCCCCCATTTCCCCCCCCCCCCCCCCACCTTTCATAGAGGCTGAGTAGAGGAGTGAGAACAGACGAGGTGTGATTGAGGTAGAAGGTAATTAGTTTACTGAAAACGGCAAAGGAATGCAAGATAATATAATATGAAAGGAATTGAGAGTAATAAATCTGACAATTCTGAAAATATGGGAGTGTCTCCTGACCTACGTATGCCACAACAGCGATCAGAGGCGAGAAAGCGAGGGGAGCAACTCCCGGAACCTGGAAGCCACATGCGAAGGGACAGGAGCATTCTAGGGGCTGTGGTTCTCCCTTAGCAGCCCTCCCACCTATGTCAGCTTATTGCATGATATCATGATATGGAATACCTGTGAAAAACCATGACAGTCATGTAGTGCATTGTACTGTCATTAACTTCCCTGTACTCTAAGAAAACTCATATTGCTTAGAAATAAGAGAAGACTAATTATGAAGATGTAATTCACACCTTACTCTAAAGTGCATATTAGCTTAATTATACCCTGTTTTTGTAAACTTCAGTCTTCAAATGAGATTTTACATAAGTGACACTGAATTCTCTGAGTCATGTCAATGAGAGCTACTAGTTGTTAGACCTTTTATAGCCAAACTGAACAAAGTAGAAACCTGAAGTGTTACTGCCTCTGACTTGCACTAGTTTCAATAGATTAATCAATTTATTGTGGATACCAAGAAAAATCTATAGTGAAAAAGGAAGTGAGCAAAAGATTCTCTGAAAGCACTATATTTTTATATCTTGTATTATACCCAATTCTGTATAAATATAATGATATTGCTTTCTGTAACATAAGAAATAAAAATTAAAAAAAAAATCCTCTGTTGGCTAAACAGAGACCTTACTTTGTTCTTGGTTACTGTGGAATAAGAACTTTAAATTCTACTGCTCTGAGCCTTAAATCTAACCTAACACAATTCGGAAAGGAAGGTGTCAAGAGGATGGTGGCAGACTCTTCCTAGTCATGTCCACCAATGATGATAGACAATGGGCACAAACTGAAACACAGGAATTTCTGACAGAAAAACTTCTTTACTGTTGAGAGTGACTCAGCACTGGAACCAGTTGCCCAGCAGGTTTGGAGTCATGACCACTGCTCTGGGGAGCCTGCTCCTGGGCATGACCACCCTCTGGTGCAGAACCTGTTCCTAATACTCAGCCTGATCCTCCCCTGATGCAGCTCCATGCTGTTCCTTCAGGTCCTGTCACTGTCCTCAGAGAGCGGAGATCAGCACCTGCCCCTCCACTCCCATGTGTGAAAGCTGTAGGCCACCATGAGGCCTCCCCTCAGCCTCCTCTTCTATGGGCTGAATAAACCAAGGGACCTCATCTACTCATAAATTTTACTGTCTAGATCCTCCACCATCTTAGCAGCCCTCCTTTGGATGCTCTCTAATAGCATTATGTTGCTCTTACATTGTGGCACCCAAACCTGCATCCAGTGCTCAAGGTGAGGCTGCACCAGCACAAAGCAGAGCAGGACAATCCCTTCCCTCACCTGGCTGGTAGTGCTGGGACGGGCACATCCCAGGGGATGATTTGTCCCTTGGGCTGCCATGGCATGCTGCTGACTCAGATTCAACTTGCTGTCAATGAGAGACCCCAGGTCCCCCAGGTAATTAATTTGTTGCAGTAGATTCTATATGAAAATCCAAATAAACTCATAAACTGCACAGGAACTCTGCAAGAAGTGAAGAAAACTTCGTTCTTATTTATCAAAAAGACTTCTTGTGTTACTTTGAAATATTAAGTGGAATTTTCAGGCTGGCATTTGGCTGTCTCAGAGTCCTTTGAATAGAAAAGATCCTGTTGTTTATCTGTGTTTCAAATCTATTTTTCTACTGATGAACTAGAACTGTCCAAGTTGTAGGAAACAACTGATCTCTTGTGATGCCTTAGCTTTTTGTCACTGGCAGAAGTTATTACAGTGGGTTAATCCTTCAGTCTATTTCAGTAGGTAGGTAAACCACCTAAAAACAGTCATCAGAGAACAAAAGACAAACCACTCCAAGTTCCAAGCATTTCTTGAAGAGCTAAAAAGGTTATGATGGTAAGAATTGGATTGTAGGCTAAAATACCCAAAAGAGGAATCAGTTATGGAACTTGTTCATTATATTCAGTATGCTGGAACAGGAATACTTTCCCAAAATGTAGTATATGGACTATCTTACACTCCTACATGTCATTCCTCCTATGCCTACTCTCTTCCGTATATTGTAAAAATGGAACCCAAGACCTATATATTTTCATTACATATTTTTCTTTTCTATTTTTTTCATAACATTTTTCATTTCTTAAAATGAAATACAGAAATAGGCAGTTTTTTGCTTGTTGCTACTTTATGTTCCACATACAACTGCCTCTTTGTTTCTCTTATTCTATTTGGTGAAAGGTGGCATTGTGTTACTGATTTAACAGATCACTGATTCTACTATAACTTAAATTAGATTATTCATCAGTTGAATCTACAGAACAGAAAATCATTTAAAGCAAAACTGCAAGCAGTTAGTATTTTCTCAAGATTTTCTTGCCTAAGAAATCAATAAGCTCAGAAGAACTAGGCATGGTAGATTTGTTTTTGAAAACTGACACAGAGGTGACAATTATCATAAAATGACAAATTTTATGGCTTCAATTAGCCGTTAAAGATTTTTTTTTCTATCTCAGTTGAAGAACAAGGCAATAAATATTGAAGAGAAACAATGTTTTGTTTTTATTTGAATGTCTGAACATATTTTTAAAATTTTGTTTATCCTTTTCAGGAACAGAAATTACTGGTAAATTGTTTGTCTGTGTGTTTGCGTACAATAGTGATGTTGTTCCTGTAAAAAACAAACAAACAAACAAACAAAAAACTATTACAATTCCTTTGTCTAGAATTCCAAAGTACTCAAGCAATAGTTCTTAATTACTAATGTTGGATTTTGTCAACTCTTTATTAACAAACTATGTTCACTTGTCAGACTTTTCAGATCTGACTATTTATTCTAATGGACTGCATTATTCAGGAATTAGTATATCTGGATCATAACATTCTTTTAAATGGTAAAAATGCATCTTCAGAAGTGTCTCAGTCAGTTGTTCCACACATGATGAGATAACCAAAACTGTTCTACACAATTATAATTAAACTTTAAGACGACTTTCTCATCTAGAAATCGAAAACCTCAAAACTACTGCACTTCATTACAGTCCCTTGCCTGCAAGATCCTGTTTATTATTGTCTTCTCTACATGTCCTCCAACATCTTTTTAAATGAAATGTTTTCTAATTTCTTACCAAAACTAAAAAGCTTCAAGAAAATAGTTGCATGCATTCACAGTGTAGACAGTGTTGGACATGTAAGCAAAAAAAAAAAAACCTGTGTTACCTGTTTTCCAGGAAATCATATTCAACCTAGGCAGTTAAAGCCAAGTAAAGAAACTGATACATGCCTCTGGGATTATACCAGGTAAAATTATAAAAGTATCCATAGGGTAGCTCTTGATTCGTGAATATCATTGGCAAAAATTCATTCATGTTCACCAAATACAGGTGCTTTGTGTGTAAAAACTCACTGCTGTAAGTCATAGGTTATTAATTCTTTAAGATCTTGGAAAGGAGAGGAAAGGATAGTTATAATCAGTTTTTCACTTACTTGTACTTGAATTATGAGAGTGTGAGGCTGTATGACCTCCTTGTCTCCAGATAAGGGAAAACTGGCTGGTCTTTGTGCAAAGGTGGGGCTGTTTTTTTTTAATTAAAACAAACAAACAAACAAGCAAAAACAATTGGGAGTACAAAGCACTGAACATATGAAGTACATGTGGACTACTATAATTCTAACTATAGGTGCAAGTATATATAACATTCGCTACTTCTGTAAAAGCTTTCTCTTGATAAATGTAATACATGAGATCCTAGGCTGAATAATAAATGTTTTTGCTGTACTCTAAGAGTCTTACAATGTAATTTTGCAGTTGCATACTCTTTGCAACTGTTCTCCTTTTGGGAGGAGGAGTTTTGGCCCACTGGTTTATTTGGCCTGTAGTCTTCATTAGAACTTGACATACTCTTTCTTGTTACAGTAAGTAGGATATCTTCCAGATTGTGCCTAAGGATGTGCTTTAATCTAAATTTAAGTGTTGAGAATGACAAAGATAGAGCTGTAGTCAACTCAAAGTGCTGTGTAGGTGGAGGAAAGAATTCAAAAAGCCCTGGTGGAACAGCCTGAGCAATCATCAGTGTCACTTAGGACTACAGTAGGATATTAATATGGACTTAGTAATCAGGTGTTTAAGATACTAATGGATTTTTTTTCTTAAATAAATTTCTTTAATTAAAAAAAAAAAAATGTATCTGTCTCCTTAGGTGAAAGGTAACAAATTAAAGAAAAATGAAACCACAGCTGATTCTCTATGAATATCAGAGTGAAATTTAATGTTACATAGAGTGAGAAAAGGAGCTGAAAAGTTCTGAAGTATTTCACTATTGATATTACCTCCTGATATAAATTTTAAAAGTTATCAATAGTGTATTCTCCTTTATAACCACTTATAGAATGGTTTCTGGGGACAGATGCTGTAAATTCTCTTTCCCCGACAGGAGAATAAATGGGGGTGAGGCACAGACTGCAAACAATATTTGTTAGGCTGAGCTAAACTGTACGTAGTTCATAAATTCTGTTTTCTTATGGCAAATTTCAATATAATATTTTGACTTTAGCCTATTTGATTCAACAGGGTCCCAACAGTGTCTGAAGTCCTGCCATTCTAGACAGCTTCCTTGACATTTTAAAGGAAAACTATGTACATACAGCAAGTTAATTGGCAGTCAAAATGATTTGTAATTTTACATCTGAGAGAATAACCAGAAGATTAATGATATGTCCTTGAAAGGAAATGGATGGTGTTCTCTGAAATGGAAAACCTCAGTGCTAAGAAAACTTCTTTTTTTTTTTTTTTTCAGTGACAACTGCTTGTTACTCGCTGTATTTGAGGATGATTATTTCAAACATGTAATCTGCAAAACTGCATCATAGTTAATTCTCATGTCAGCAAAAAGGAATTATTTTAAGACATCTCAACCAAAATTTCATAACTGAAGGCACAAAAAACATATTTTTTTTTATTTTGAAAGACTTAGTACTTTCCTATTGTGTAATTTTTATTATGAGTACAAACAGGGTAATGGGTAAAAAAAAGCTATAAATAAGACTAATGATATACCTATTTATGAAAATTATTATCTGTGCAAAGCTACTTTAAGTAGCAGCGATCTTTAAGCATAAACAGAAAGCTTATTTAGATCCTAGTGATGATTTTTACTCTTTATTCTCCAGTAACCTAGCATGAAACTTAATGAGCAGTGGATATGCTTTAGAATACGCTTGATGGCCAACTTTAGTATAACCAATAGTGTTGGTTTTCTTTAAAACAAGTTGCAGAAGATATAAGATGTCTCTTCACATTTTTTTTTTAATGTAGAAATCTGTATCAGTTCTTCATTCTATTACTATATTGAATATTTGCACTTATATTTTTGCTGTTCAATTTAATGAAGAAATTCTACTATAAAATCAGTATACAGTCTTGTATGATCTTTTGTTCAATGCCACCTTTTTACTTTGAGGTAAATGAGTATTTAAAACACAGCTATATATCTTTGAAATAGAAAGTAAACAATAGGTATTCTTATTCCAGTTTCAATGTCTATGCTTTCATTTCCTTCAGAAGTATGGTCTCTCACATGTAGATCTGCTATCAAACTACGCACCCTCACATAACAACTTCTGGTTTGTACAGAGCTGAGATAAAGCAGCTTCTCAAATACACCAAGGGTGTTGGCAAACACGGTGCTCACCCCGCTATGATCGCTGCTTAGAGTTAGAAACTGCAGTTGCCAAAACAAGTTATGATTTCTTACATTTAAAAAGATGTGTAAGTCCCCAAACTGCAAGCTCCTCACACTTCAGTGAGCTATGCCCTGTTAAACTGGTCCAATGAGTGGTGTGGCATAGTTTTACAGAAGAATCAAACTGTCACTTGGAAAACCGGTTGGGGCCTGAAATGGGCAGATGCTTTGAAAACTCACGGAATATAAAGGAGTAATACAATTTGTATCTTCTTCTGCTTCTTCCAGTGCTGACTTGGATGTAACTTTTGATATTGTTGACTTTATACCTGTGTACTGGATGAGAGCTCTAACCCTGAATAGTAGAATGAAGTCTTCAAATGGCAAATGGAAGAGTATTTCGAAGAAGCTAAACAGATAAAGGCCATAGTACCCTGATACTCATTTTTTTTTTTTTTTTTTT